>CAJQUN010000431.1:0-235166 GCA_907163345.1 Haberlea rhodopensis | reverse complement strand
TTTCATTAGATACCAAGACTCGATATCTTTAAATTTGACAAATTCCATAATACTTCAATACCCAACACACATTTTTTAAAGAAGAATGTGGTTGTTTTACGGTGAAATGCATAGCACCTCTATGCCAAGGCAATGAGAAACCGAAATGAGATATGAAACTCCTCTCTAGCACATATGGTGGCAATGCACATGATTCACAGCCCTTCTGTGTGTGCGTGTTTTATCAAAATTCAGTCATCCTGAAATACCTGTCCTAATCGAAAGCTAAAGACTCTAAGATCAAATCATCATTAATAACAATCACTGGTAGTTCTTATTCCACAAACAGCTTCACTCCTTAAAAATCCAGAAAACCCCTTCATTTCTTCTCTTCCTAACTGTTCCGCTAAAATCGACTTCTAGCATAAACAAAAGTAATTTTGCACCCCCGTGTACAACTAAGATAAAACAAATAACCCAATGAGAGAATCCCAAAAATGTTACTAAGCCATGTAAAATCATCCAAAGAAGGCTAAATTATCACAGAAATTCCTAGATGAAACAAGATCTACAAGCTTTCAACAATCACACTGACAATTCGTTATCAAATAAACTAGATCCCGATGTAAACCCTAATCTCAACACAACCATAAATATCTGTACTGAAATAACTCTCTTCGCTACGAGATTCATAGATTAATTTGAAAAACCTAACCAGTTGATCACAAAATTAGTAATTTTTACCTCAAGAAACTAAAGTTGCGCCTGAAACTCTGACCATAGGCTTAATCCGCCATCATCACAACTTTATTTCAGTGTCCAAATACTCGGAATACAAATCGATACACTAAAATGAAGATTTTTTCTACTGATAAATAAGACGATATTGATTTGAATATCGTAAAATAATTCCTTCGATTGATCAGTGTTTCGTTTTTTTTCTGAAGAATCTCACCACTTCTCAAATATAAAGCGACAGGGGCCGACGAGCATTTTCCCTCGTCCTTACAAACCAATTTTAAAAATAAATTATAATTACTCATATTCAATAATTTTAAATCATTTTATTTTTGTAATTAACTTAATTCAATTTCAATTATTGACACCATTGAACACTTTGCTATAATTTATTAGTATTTTTATTACCAATATTCATATTTAAATTTTGTTATTAATATATATTTATATAACAATAATATTTATTTCATTTATATAATATAGATAATATTTAAATAGTAATATTATTTATTTTTGTATATAATAGTTATATAATATAAATATTATATAATATTTAAAATATAAATCCTTTCAAATTGCAAGTGACAATTTTATCCATGCAATCTCACTTTTAAGTACCATATTGGATTTGCAATTGCCACATTCCGGTTTATATATATATATATATATATATAATTAATTTATGAGAGAACAAAGAATACATAATTTAGTAATTATATTATTTAATAGCATTCCATTTTTTAATATGTATGAATTTATAAATAATTATGAGAGAACAAGAATACATAATGACTAAATTATTACTCCAATTGGTTGTGCAGGGAAAGTTTTGCATGAACCGGGTGTGAGTCTCAGTCCATACACGGACACACATAAATTCTTATTAACCATAATTTGACAACCCATGATTGAATTTTATATTGGTGTGTGGGCTGCCCGGTTGTGTACATGGATAATTTGAAAGTTGAAATCTAACATGGAGACAAAAATTTAATTTTTTTTTGAGGAAAAGTCAATATCCAAATTTTCCCTTGTATATGAGTGGGCAAAATGCATTATAAATTCATGTTTAATGATGTTATATATTAATTTATAATTTAAAAATATATTGTGCCAAGAGTGCACATTTCTTGGGATCTTTTAAATTGCTGCATAGATCAATCTGATATTTCAATAAAATTATATTTAACAATAACGGTGCAACTTAAATTTTTAATTTTATAATCATTTTTCAAATAGGGGTAATTATTATTCATCAACAATCTCCATTTTAATAATTGCATCGTATTATGAAAATACTTGATATTACCTATAGTATTACAAATGTTACATTATGATAGGATCAAAGAGAGAGTTGTTTCAAGATAGCTAGCCTTCTTAGAATGGGGGTTCAGATTAAGAGAAGAGTTGATGATCTGTACTTATTTTTTAAAATGCTTGAATGACTATTTTCTTCATTTACAAAATATTTATACTGATCTCTAAACCAAGTATCAAACTAATGTGCAACACTTCGTTACAAGACTTAACACCTCCAGTACTTTCTTTTTCAACTCTACTAAGTATACAATATGTAATCTTCCAATCTCTTTGGTTTGGCACATATTTTTTTGCTCTCTTCTTCCTATTGGTGCGCATACTCTTTTATTTCGTATTTGTTCTTCCTCTTAGTCGTATTACATTAACTCTAGTATCAATCATAAGATCGAAAATTTGCCGCTTTAAAAGTATTGATCAACTCTCATTCCCAGACATTCAAGTTCAAGAGATTTATCATTTGAAAACCTCTATCAAATTACATACATAATTTCTTATTTTCGGTACAATAACCTAATATAAAATAATTATCCAGTACCATTCAACCACAAGTTAATAAGATAAAGACTAGTCGATGCTGCTAAAGTGGTGTGAGCTAGAGGAACCTTTCTTAGACAAAGAAGAATAGAACAGAAGATTTGAGTTTGAACTTTTATAAAAAAAAAATTTCTTTTCTTTTTGCACAATTTTACAATACCTTTTTAACCAATATATTCAACAATCGTTTACTTGTCATCTCAATTCTAAGAACCATGTTAAAAATGAAAACTATCCGCCAAGAACAAACAATTGTAGATAAAAAATCTAATTATCAGTGAACAAAAAGAGGGTATGTATAATAAATCAAAACATTTATGAAAAGGTAAATAATATGTTTATTATATGGTATTCAGAGATGTAAGGACTCCCGTGCCCTGAACCCGTTATTAGTGTATTAATCCATAACATTAGTGATGTGATGCCCGGGGATTTATGGTGTTAATCCCGGTGTGGTAATAATCCTTAAAGGATTTTAATTGTGGCAATTATGAATTAATTGCGGTGTCGGGACTCTCGGGGATTTTAAATTCGGTTTTTGGAGTCGTTGGATCCAAGGGATGAGATTGTATTCTCATCGTGGTGATAACCTTGGAATTTGTTTTTTTTTTGGATCTGGGGTCCGGAGTACTTTGTACTGGGGCTGGTAATGGATTTTGAGTTGTAGAGATAATTATTGAAAACAGATGATATTTAATGAATCATGATGTATTTGTGGAGGAGTCGGTATTTTGGAGCTTTGAAGCTATATATACCAATTAGACTCGATGTTCCGTCATTGCACGGAATCTCCTCTCTCTCTCTCCCCTCTCTCCCCAGCGATCCCACCCCTCTTCTTCCCTATTTTTATCCCTTGATGAAAAGTCGATGGAGGCTCGACTTGGGAGCCGAATTTCTCGAAGATAATAAGGTATTATTCATCCCCTCGCATTTGTCTTCGATTGGAGTATGGTTTTGTGCTTGTTGGGAAGGATATGAGTTGGGTGTTTGAAATTGGTTTTTAAAGATTTTTGGGTTGTTGGGTTTTAGAGTTGATTTATAGCCCCTTGTTAGGGATTTATGTTGTATGGGGTGTGATGATTGTTGTTGGGGAAGTTTTTGCAAGAAAAACGCCATTTTTGGCTGTTGTAGGTCGAGGCGATCGATCCCTAGGGCGGGGCGATCGATCACCGCGACGTTGTTGAAAATTTCAGGAAGATGAACAGTGAGGCTATCGACCGCCTCAAAAGAAGCGATCGATCTCCATGAGGCAGTAGCCAAAATCACCGAGAGGCGACCGATCGCCTGGAAATGAGGCGATCGATCGCCCATGCCATTTTTGTGAGGCGATCGATCGCCTGAGTTGAAGCGATCGATCGCCAATGCTTGTTTTTGGGGCTTAATTTCGTGTTGAGTTTTCGATGCATGCTTCGCCCGGGGTCTTTTAAAATGGTTAATCGTCATGGATGAAGATATAATTGGGGTTTGTGAACGTGCTTGGACACGTGGTTGCATGCTTGAGATTAATTATGGATTATTAATCGTGTTTAGTACATAATTCATCGGTCACGGGACCAAGGCAAGATTGGATTTGAACTACGGGAATATAAGGTACGTATGACGTACGAGCATAGCCCTTTATTATAATGCAATTGTTGAGTGCATGGTACACGGTATTGCAATAAATCTATATGAAAATGCATGGTATATGGTATTAGCAATAAACGGATAATGGAATACATGGTTCATGGTAATTGCTACAAATGGATATATATGCATTGGGAATTATATGGTGCCGCTTTTGAGCCAGCAATGGTTGGGATGTTGTCGCCTTTGAGCGAACATCGGTTATGACGCCACTGCTGTTGAGCATGCGTGAGAATGAAATGCCGCTATTGTAGAGCGAGAAATGAAATAGAACTATGGAACCATAAGTGAGATATATGGAATATCTGTAATCATTGTTTAATGATTTGGAATTATTGATTATGATATCGGTATATGGCAAATGGATTTGTTAATCAATGTAATGATTAACTGGCATTTGGGAATTTGATGGTTTCAGTTATTTTGAGAATATGGACGGTACAGGGAATCCCGGATGAGGATGATGTCATCCAGGGAGTATCTTTTATATTTCATGGCATTTACATTTTTGGTAAATTATGAATTGTATTATTGTGATTATTGGATTTGAGATATTGGTATGCTCACCCCGTGTGGGGGCTGTCTCTGTTGGGGCAGGTGATTTGGTATATCGATGGCTTTGGAGTTGAGCTCGAGCTATGGAATGTAGGTGATTTCAGGGATCGAGGTACCAGTGACGGTATTGAGCACGACATTTATACATTTGATACACATATACTTATTCGATGCTCGCATGTGAGCACTATTATGTGTATATGGTATGTATAAAAAGGCAAGGGCCTTTCTCTCTTCATTTATGAGTAGTATGCAATTATCTATTGAATTGCTAAATGAACTGAGAACATATTAGTGTATTATATTGGTGCATGATATGTATGTGGACTTGGTTGGGGGAACTAGACATTATATGGAATAATGTGAAGAATTTTATTATATACATGTTTGGCTATGACGACAAGTGGTTTTTCCCCTACATGTGTGATAATTATGCACTAATGGCATGTATTAATACACTAATAATGGGTTAAGGGCACGGGGGTCCTTACATTAGTGGTATCAGAGCAGTGGTTTGCTCTTTTGGGGCTGTTGAGGGCCTAGAATCATATTGATGGAAATGAGTAGCACATAATTATGCATGATGGTAGTTAGTGCTGTGTGACACAACTATTTTGCTTATGTGCATTTATGATATGTGATCATAGTGGAACAATTAAATGTCATGACATCTATGGAATCATAATATAATCTGTTGATTATGATTGTGAGTTGTGGCGCAGGGACAACCAAAGAGAGCATTTTGAAATGCATTGGGATATAGGAAGTACTTTTGTACTCATGATTTATGCATTTACTTATTATAATCATATTGTGGTAAATATGGATTATTATATGTTCATGATTGGGATTGTTCCTGTAGGAACGCTATGACATGAAGGGCTAAAGCCAAGGTTGAAAGACACGAAACGATAACCTGCATTTTATACAACATGGATTATGCATTGTGGTTGTATATATGGGAGTGATGATTTTAATGCTTCGCCAAATGTTGAAGTCAGGGTATTGCCGTATGTCACATTTGAGCGAGGTGCATTGAAATACACTCATTGTGGTTGTATATATGGGAGTGATGATTTTAATGCTTTGCCGCCAAATGTTGAAGCGAGGGTATTGCCGCATGTCACATTTGAGCGAGGTGCATTAAAATACACTCATGGTGATGTATATTGGGGTATGGAATATGCATTGTGTTGCAGGTATAGATGGAATGCTTGGTGAATATCCCATGAGTCGTTGTTATGGATGAGTGATGATTTTAAATGCTTTGCCACTGTCACTTGACGCGATGATAGAATACTTGCCGCTGTCATATCGTAGCGATGAAAGAATATTTGCCGCCAAATGTTGAAGCGAGGGTATTGCCGCATGTCGCATTTGAGCGAGGCTATTCGATGCCGCTGATATGTCGAAGCGAGGGGTATTAGTGCTGCGGTCATGACAAGCGAGGTGCATTAAAATACACTACTATAACAAGACTAGGGATCGGCTATTATATTGGCGATGGTTATGCCACCGGGTATTCATAGCGATGGTTAATTCCGCTATTCTATTGGCGATGGTTTATGCCGCCGGGTATTCATAGCGATGGTTCATTCCGCTATTCTATTAGCGATGGTTTTTGCCGCCGGGTATTCATAGCGATGGTTCATTTCGCTATTCTATTGGTGATGGTTCATGCCGTCGGGTATTATATAGCGATGGTTCATTCCGTTATTCTATTGGCGATGGTCTATGCCGTTGTGTATCTTAGCGATGGTGCATTCCGCTAGTTTATTGGCGATGGTTCATGCCGCCGGGTACTATATAGCGACGGGTGATTCCGCTACATTTATTGGTGATGGTTTATGCCGCCATGTATTATATAGCGATGGGTCATTCCGCTACATCTATGGCGATAGTTCATACCGCCGGATATCTATAGCGATGTTTTATGCCGCTGACTCTATGGCGAGGGATCATGCCGCTGATTCTATAGCGATGGGTTATACGCTATGTACGTAGCACTGGATTACGCCACCTACGAGCGATGGGTGCTGATTGCGTGCCGCTGTTGGACGACGGAGACAGGTATGCCGCTATCTTGTTAGCGATGAGGTATGTCATATTACTGTTTTATTAGCATTATTGTGGATGACATGTGTTGTTATGCATATACCGTCATGTGTTTGACGATGAGACTATGGATGTCGTGTATCGACATGTACCGTCACGAGTTGATGATGTTATTTTGAATGTCATATGTTGACAGGTACCGTCACGGGATGACGATGACATAGTGGATGTCTATGTAGACGCGTAGCGTCGTTTCGATGAATAATACATTTTTGTATATGTATTTAGTCGTATGGTTTGAGTGCCAATGGTGAGCACATGACAGTGTCTGGGTCACTAGTTGACGAGACCATTATGCCGAGCAAGTTGCTCGATGAATTATTGGGTGCGCCGTACAGGAAGTGTACCGCAACACATATTTGAGGTAAATATTTTACGAGTAGTGATACCTTAGGGTATACTCGCTGGAATGGCTAAGGCCAAGTGATTGCTGGTAAGAGTAGTCATTGAGGAAACTACTCGCTGGTCGTTGAGATGTGTGGTAAACAAGGTCACAACCACCCATGAGGGTGTGGAATAAATCCTATGGAATTTGACTGCTTTGTAGTTGAGTAGGGACACTGGGATGTCCGTAGTGCTTGATGTTTTAGAGAAATATTGGGTGATGATCCACTACTCTAAATGGAGGTTACGGTATGATATACCGAGTGGAACGTATGATGCGTTGGTAGGCTTGGTGTAAGCCTGTGGAGGCAGCGATTTGCTAGCTAGATATCGTGGCAGTGTTATAGTGTGCTTGTTGGAGCCATTATACTGCGCGTTGGGACCGAGTTTGGTAAATCCTACGGTGATACGATGAGGGTTTATGGTAGACTCTTGTAGTCTCTATGTCGCATGATGATTGAGGCAGGGAGTACCTCACGATGACGTTTATACGTCAAATGTTTTGAGGGACTTGTACTGGGACAACTCAGTTTTGTTGGGAGTACCAACGTGAGTGTCGACAAGTCATTGTTGGTTCTGGTTGAGAATCCTTGCATATGGAATGCAATGGGGGACACATTGGAATTGTGGGATATAGTTAGTGGGGTACACTACTATATTGATTTTATCTCTTGGAGAGATTTGAATTGTACTGTCATGGAGACAACTGGTATTGGTTGAGGGTTGATTGTGAATCAACCGGGTGAAAGCCTTACTAGTGTTGGACTAGTTGATGGCTTTGTACTTCCGGTGAGACGTTCGAGGAGACGTCTCCGGGGTAATGCTCGAGGTTGTGAAATACTATGGTATTAGTACAGAGCATTGTTAGAACGAGTATACGTTGTGTATTCGATTTTTTCGATTTGGTAATAGTGGCTTTGATGCACTATTCTGAACCTGTTGCGTATTTTTGGTTTCGAGATATGTTTTGGTATAAATATATCCAGTTTTCCGAACGATGGTTCGAGGTTGGAGGATCATAGATTCATGACATTTTCCTTGTGAGGAAGGTGGTATTGATATACCTACCGATTGAGAATCTTTGGGAGATTCAATGAGTCGGTTTGTGTGGTGTTGATGTTGGAATCATACCATTGGTCGTTGGTCTGGCAATCATTATTCTCTGCGAGGTGAGAATAGATGGGGTTTGACAGTTGGTTTTGGGACTTTCGGTATGATTGGAGATACCCGAGTCTATTGCATTGAGTATGCTTGGATTGGTGATATCACCCTGAGATTGGTAATCTCGATGGCACGATTTATTCTGAAGAATGATCATGAGGTTTGGTTGACTTCCTCCTCCGAGGAGTTGTAGTACCTTGGGGTCATGGAATTCTTTTTGGATAATTCGATAGCCTCCCTGTTTTAGGATTGTTGAATCCCAGGATAAACGAGGGATGGCCAGGATTCGGATTTGTTTAGTGTCGTGGTTGACACGTGTGGCGGGAATGCAATCGATTATTCTTGCATGTCCTTTCGAGAACTGGAGACATTGTGGAGTCTCGATAGTGTGTTTGGACCAAGATGTGATTTCTTGGGACACACGGATGTAGACATCTTTGGAGATGTGTTTCATGTTGATCGGTGGCCGTGTTGTTGCCCAATTCGTGCTACAATGTGGTGCAACTACTCCTTCATGGAGATGGATTTGGAAAGCGGAAGCCGGATGTGGTATAAGTACATTGAGTGTACTGGTGATTTCCTTGGTAACGATGTAGATTTAACATCGTAGGCTGAATCGTAAGGATATCATCGAGGCGATATCTATTTTGGGATCACTAATGATTCGTTTGATTTGCAGTTAGGGTTGGCTGACTGCTTTTGAGACCGTTAGCATTGGGGATGATGGCGTTATGTTGCGGGTGTAATGGCTTGGGGGGGGGGGGGTGTAACCCATTCCAGGTTTTGGTGCGAGGTTGGTATCCTCGCGGTTGGTGTGTCGTTCATGACATGTTCATGATTCGACGATGTGAATCCGTTTGGATTTTGTAATCTCGGCAATACGTGGAGTATGCTGTGCAAATATCGAGGATGAAATTTTATTAGTGGGGGATAATTGTGATGCCCGGGGATTTATGGTGTTAATCCCGGTGTGGTAATAATCCTTAAAGGATTTTAATTGTGGCAATTATGAATTAATTGTGATGTCGGGACTCTCGGGGATTTTAAATCCGGTTTTTGGAGTCGTTGGATCCAAGGGATGAGATTGTATTCTCATCGTGGTGATAACCTTGGAATTTGGTTTTTGGTGGGATCTGCGGTCCGGAGTACATTGTACTGGGGTTGGTAATGGATTTTGAGTTGGAGAGATAATTATTGAAAATAGATGATATTTAATGAATCATGATGTATTTGTGCAGGAGTCGGTATTTTGGAGCTTTGAAGCTATATATACCAATTAGACTCGAGGTTCCGTCATTGCACGGAATCTCCTCTCTCTCTCCCCTCTCTCCCTACCCCTCTTCTTCCCTCTTTTTCTCCCTTGATGGAAAGTCGATGGAGGCTCGACTTGTGATCGCTTTTATTTTAAACAGTTATTTTTCAGTGTAGCGATTCTATACCGCAAGCGCACGGTGTCAAGTTTTAGTATAAGGGTTTAAAAGTAAGGATTGTCGTACCCACATGGGCTAGTAGTAATTACCACGTTCGATTAGAATTTCTATATTTAACCTACGATATTATCAAACTAAATTGACTTAAGCACACAAGCTAACCTAACCAGCAGTGATGGATAATTGAAGAGAATTTATAAACGAATTATCAAGACGTCGGTTCACCCATGTAATCCCCCAAAAGTTGTCTATTAATTAAGATTCAAAGTTCTATGTTCTAGGGTGACGAGTTTTCCTATTTCATTCGTTATACCTTGGTCCGGTTATAACAAGTCTAGCATTAATCTACAATAAATCACTCCCGTGTCTTTATTGAATGATTACTACCGAAAAACGCTTTGTGAAAACTACTAGCCTTCGATTTTGGTAAATCTATTGCTATCACACGTGTGCTAGATTTTACTTGGTCCGTCTCAACCTAAAACCCACGGCCTTATTTACTACGTCGTATCGTAATCTCCTATGGTCAATTCAATTACGATTACCAATATCATGCAAAAGGTAGCTAATCTTTTACAAGCATTAAAAACATAAATTATGCGCAAAGATCATAGAAATTAAATCAAAACCGTTAATTAACTCAAGGGTTCAAACATGGGATCCCCTATGTCTTGACAAAAATCTTAGCCAACAACCATAATCAAATTATAATGCAAAAACATGTCTTTAAACAAATTTAACATCACAATCTGAAATAAAAAATAATCAAGTTCAGAAATACTAAGATAACAAGGATGTCGCTCCGTGCGTCGCTTTGTTCTTTCGTTCTTTGGGTTGCTCTTGCTCTTCAATGATTTGTGGTCTTGCTTTGGATGGATGAGAGGCTCCTAGGTCTCAGTAAAAATTGGCAAAAGTCCCCTTAAATTCGTCCCTAGGTCTGATATATAGGGCAACAATAATTGGGAAGGAGTCCACCTTGAACCAAACATGAAAAGTCTTTATTTTTCCAAAAACTCTTCGCAGCGATCGATCTTCAATCTCTACTGGACGTGATAGCCAAAATAAACATTTCCGCAATCGATCTTCGTTCTTTCGCGATCGATCGCGAGTCTTCACTGTATATTGGCGATCGATCTCGAGTTCTTTCCGATCGATCGTCAATGTATTCTGTTCAGCATCAATTTTTGTGGCTCGGCGATCGACCGCGATGTTGCTGCCGATCGATCGCGAGCTGTATAAAATTAATACTTCAAGATTTCAGTCCATTTTCTCACGTCTTCGCTCGGTTTGGTATTTTTTCAACATTATTAGCTTATTTCCTCCACTTTTATCCCATTGGACCTAGATTCCTGAAATACACAAAAATATACCAAAAAGCGTAAATCATCCAGGAATCAATACGAAAATCAATACAAAAACATAGCAAAATAAGTGTAAAATTCACACTTATCAACTCCCCCAAACTTATACTTGATCGTCCTCGAGCAAGCAATGAAATCAAAATGTAGAGTTTATCATCAATACTTTAACAGAATTAACTTAACAACTCAAATGTAATAGCTCAAAAATCTCACTAACACTTCAACAAGAATCAATCCAAAAATCAACAAGAAGTGTTTTCTCCTACGCCAAGCAATACCTCGCAAAATTGGAACGTGTGTGTGTGCTATTGTCAATCTTGAGTTTCATATATATTTTTAAGATCAAATTCTGCTAGTAAACTCAAAGTCAAGATTACTATCAAGCACTCCATAAGTCTACTTTTCAAGCACTTCTCCACTAATGTAATTATTCCCTAGACTTGGATCAGAAGGTCTTGTTAAGCTTATAATGTCAGGCCTTTGGTGTTTGGCTTCAAAGAAAAGATAGGATAGCGCAAAGAAGAGAGTATAAGCATTTACGGTTCACATTTGTAGCACAAAATTGAGCTTCTCTTCTTTTTTTCTTTTTAGCCTTGGCCACTTTGGGACTTATTTAGTCACTTTTTCTCAAGGCTTTTTATCTATCTTTTTCTTTTCTCATTCATCATTTTTTTCAAAAATAAGCTCGTCTAAATGTATCAATTAAAGTGCATCTAATGAGAATCATTATACTCCCTTTAGGTAAGGATACTTTTTTTTTCATTTAGGCTCATAAAGGTGGGTATAATGAGTTTGCCAAAAAAATTGTTGAATGGGGGCTAATTTCCATTCTTATTCATTTAAGCTCAAAGGGGGACACTAGTGATATATATAGACAAGGTAAGCTCGAAAGGCTCAAACGTTCCAAGGATCGCCTAAATCATATCCAAGTCCAGTTCATAATTATACAATTTCGCCTCAAAGTGCCTTCAAATAGATTCTAGAGTGCTCTAAGATGCTCAAGACAAATCATAGTTAACAGAATTTTTCACTTTCCTATATAAACTCCACTCAATCACGACTCAGACGTGCATCAAAATATTCCTCAATTTTGACATATTAACTCAACCCAAGATATTCACCAACAAGTCAAAAATTTCAAAACTCTAATTGAGATGGGGATTATTTTCATCATGTATTACAGTTGCAAGTTTCATTCATGTATTTCTTAATGAATAACTCAATTTTTACCAACAAATAACTTTCAAAAGATTCAGAATGGAGACTTGTTCAACTGCGTCAACTCCAATGAGTCCTTCAATCAAGCTAGATAAAGACGAAGGGGGGAACGACTTGAAGTAACAATGTATCGAGGTCTAATCGGATCGTTATTATATCTTACAGCGAGCCGGCCTGATATTATGTTTTCAGTCTGCATGTGCGCTAGATTTCAGTCTGTTCCCAAGCAATCCCACTTTATTGCCGCTAAGCGCATTCTTAAATACCTAAAAGGATCTCAGAACGTTGGTCTATGGTATCCCAAAGATTCAAATTTTAAGTTAATTGGATATTCAGACGCTGACTATGCAGGGTGTAAGATCGATCGCAAGAGCACCAGTGGAACTTGTCAATTTTTAGGTGAAATATTGATTTCGTGGTTTAGCAAGAAGCAAACATCCATTGCCACATTTACAGCTGAGGCGGAATATCTTGCCACTGGAAGCTGTTGCGCTCAAATGCTCTGGGTTCAACATCAGCTCAGAGACTATGGCATTCAAGCTGCTGAGTCTCTGATATTTTGTGACAACACAAGTGCAATTGCCATAACGTATAATCCAGTCTTGCACTCTCGAACAAAGCATATTGATATCAGACATCACTTTATTCAAGATCATGTTGGCAAAAAGGAGATTCGGATCGAGTATATCTCAACAGACCAGCAAGCAACATACATCTTCACTAAACCACTCCCTGAGGCTAAGTTTAATTATTTTCGTCAAATTCTTGGTTTAATAGACTTATCTTAATATGTTAGGCGTTTGCTTAATTTTGTTTTAAAGAATTAGTGTTAGCACAGATCGATAATGCAATAGTCAGAAAGATACATACCGGTCCGGACTTTCAGACCGATCTCTGTCAATCTGATATTATCATATGATCTGTTTTTCAAAAACACGACCAATCTTTAACATAGTAATACTTTTTAACAGCCCGGACTGATCAAAATATTAACCGCCTTACTATTCTCTCATCTTGTCCGTTAAAATTTGAATTATTCAAATATCAGTCATCGAGATACAGACACGTGTCTTATATCTCCTATTTAGCAGGCTGTACATCTCACTTAGATTTCACTTTTTACAAATTACTGTTTGTTTATATCTTCCAAACCTTCGATCTTCTCTGCATTCTTAAGACTTACTCAAATGGCAACTATCACTCACAACTCTTTGTCTGTTGAGTTTGATGCGATTTACAGGGATGAAGATCCAAAATGGTATCTATGTTCAAATCCTTGGAATCCTCAGGGTTAAGGAATTTTCTGGAATGTGGTACGGTGGTTTATGAGTCGGAGATTAGAGAGCTGTTCGCCAATGCTGTTTCTCACAAGACGTAGATTTCTACTTCCGTCAAGGGCAAATCTATCGACATATCTCAGACAACGCTGTCAAAGACCTTTGGCCTTCCTACCACCGGACTGTCCGATTTTGGTCACATTCCTCAGGCCACCCTTGAAAGTTTTCAGGGACGAGTATCAATCTTTGGCCAGAATCTGCAGCCATCTTTCAAGAAGAAAGAAATGTTGTTTCACTTTCAAGTCTTATGTGATATCGTTGGCAAGCCACTGCTGGGCAAAGCTAGAAGCTATGATGCAGTAACCTCGGAGAAATTCAGGGCCATGGCTGCTATTCATTCCGTACTGAAGATGAACTGGTCCGTTATCTTGTTTGGAGTTCTGCTGGAAACAGTTATTGCAGCAAAACAGGCTGTCTGCTTCGCTGTTCCTCTCAGCAAGCTTTTGGAGACAATGGACATCGAGCTTGGGAAGCCATCAGCACTCAATCCCTTCAAGATTCTTAACCCCAAGGGACTGGCATTACTCAAGTCCAAAGGTGGTCCACCCACTCCTTCTGATCTGGTGGCTGTGAAGATCGAAAATTGGACAGGAACAGGCTGCTGAAAGAAAGACAAGAGTCAAGGGCAAGCTGACAGTCCAGACTGACTCAGACAAAACTAAGTCTGCTTCTACTACTTCATCCCCAGCCAAACCCCTTCCAAAGAAGGCACGAACCCATATCACCAAGCCACTGTCGACCTTAAATCCCAAACCCGTATCCATCTTACCCTCAACAAAAGACACCCCTGCAACCCAAGCTCCATCGCAACCATCTAAAACTCAACCGTCCAAAGCTCCAACCACTGCACTCAGGGTCACCATCCGCGTCCCCTACATTATCCCTGTGGTAAAGGGAATTGTTATAAAAGAACTGAGGACTACACCCAATCAGGGATTAAACCATCGTCTACTGTTGGCAAAGGGAAAGCTGTCCTAACTGAGTCTTTCTCTTCCAAGCCAAAGTCCGCTGCTCAAACTGCAATTGACATTGCCATGGAAGATATAGAAGACAAAGTGAAGGAGCTTACTGTAGTATTCGATGAATGGGTCGAATACAGAACGGTCAACCACTTTGGTCTGTTCTTCAGCAAGCTCAAGCGGCTCCACAAAATGGAACAAGAAGTCCTGAAAGGGACAAAAACCGATGACGTGCGGATAGCGGTACATTGCAAGGAGCTGTTCAGGGCTAATCACAGGCTAAGGCTGGCAAATTTGCTTAACACAGTCAAAAAGGCGAATTTTGATGCCACCAGCCCGACTGCCAAGGATGACGGTGCTGTCATTGCTCAGCTAGAGATGGACATTAACACTCTCCACATGGTTGTTCGCTTTCAACCTCAGCAGCTCAACATATCCACTCCAGTTCCCAGCCCAGATCACCCACTGCAAGCAAGACTGTGGCAGAACAAATCTCTGAGCCACTCACTTCTGAAACAGCGGAGCAGCCACTGACCAATGCTCCGTCTGCTGCAGAGATTGAGGCAATGGATGTCTTGCTGGATTCTCCAACGACTTCCATTCCGCTGGCATCTTCAGTCTCCCATATTCAGACCAGTCCACATGACGCACATCCAACAGTTGTCTCGCTAGATTCCGTCGATCCGGATCTAGTGGTGTCAACAATTGTTGCAGCTATACAGGATGAGGAGCCTACTAGACCTATTACTCCTCTAGATTAGTCTGCTGCAGACTTGGCGTTTGTACAAGAATCTCTACGGATTTAGTCAAATTGATCCGATCCGATACACGCCAATCTGCTGATTCTAAACTCGTCCTGATTGAGGCAGCACTTGATCTGACTGCGTCCCCTGCTGATCACTCCCCAGACCATGCCACTGATGAAGCCTCATCTCTTGCCAAGTCTATTCAAGAACTATCTGAGAATTGTCTCTTTCTCTCTCAACAAGTAAGAGAAGTTCATCAAAGCCAAAGGAACACACATTTGGACTTTGAATCCTTCAGAGACAAAATGACGGCAAGCATCTGCGGTATTCAGCGTGGACTGAATGACCTGTTCTCTCAGCAAGCTTCATACAAGAACAGCCTGAGAAAAGAACAGATCGAGCTGGCTACTGAAGTTAAGACTTCCATCGCCAAATCCTCCTTGCTCAAGACACTCACCTAGATGCTATTTGCGCTCAGCTCACGCAGATCGTAGATTACTTTCAGGAGATTGCTGCTGACAAAAAGGGGGAAAAGAAGAAGGATTCCAAGCCAGCTCAGCAGTCCTCAGCGAAGAAGTAGATGTATGTATGAGTCTGACAAGTAAATGTATTCATCAGACTTATCAATAAAATCAGAGTCTTTCAATCGCAGTCTTATTCATTTTGAATAGTTCATTTATTTTGAACAAAGCGACTTAATCGATCTGAATTACAACTTACAGTGTTCATTTATTTTGAACGAGAAGATTTAATTGATCTGCAAGAATACCCTTCAAAGAGTTTAAAAGACTTTATAAGAGGACATATAAGCTAGGTTTTGTCATCATCAAAAAGGGGGAATTTGTTAGTTTCAGATTTTAAAGATGACAAAACAGATCAGATCGATCGAGCCATGAAACCATGTCAAAGCAGATAAGACCGATATGGTCTATCGCAAAATCAGAACGGATCAATGCAAACCAGTCTGACCAGATCGAAGCACAGATCAGCTCAATGAAGATCAGATCAGAGTAGACAAAGTTAGATAAGCTTCGTTCTTCAGTCCGAATCATTAACGGCTATTTATTTAAGCATTTAATGATGCAATTAGTGCTGAAAAAGACCAATGACTGAAGATTACCTTAAATGTAAGTAGACAAATGAGAGTCTACCTGACAGACGCCGAAAGCACAGACCAGAAGGGAAAGTGCCTAAAAGAAGAAGACTGAAGCTTGTTCAGAGAATTAACAGAGTCAAGAGTTGCACAGAAAAGGAAATAGTGTCGTTAGTATAAACGACTATATAAGGATGCAACTAGAGTACTCGAAGATGGATGACTACTGATCAATCAAGAAACAAAAATAGCACAAGCTTACAAGTCAAGACATTCTTGAGCAGAACAGTTATCAAAAGATATTAATCTTACCAGTCTGCTCAAAGTTTTCATAAGCACATCATATTGTAATATTTGATCATCACAGAATCATTGTGTGCATAGATAAAATCATTCTGTCTTTTGTATTTGTACTAAGATAGAAGAGTGAGATTCAACTGTAACTGTCAGACAGTTTGTATCTAAACAGATCGAGAGACTAGGAGTTTCAGTCTGGTAGTGGGATAAATCCAGCTGAATCGGGGTTGTACAAGTGGTTGTATTACTCAAAGTCTTCTAGTGAATCCTTCCTTGATTGGAAGAAGGGGAGACGTAGAAGGATTCTCCTTCGAACTTCCAGAAACACATCCTGTCTATTTACATTCTGTATTGCGTTACACTTATTAAGCCATCAAGACGTTCTTACTAGTCAAGAACATACCGTTTCCGCACTCTTATATTCAGTGGTATGTTCCGCTCAAAAGTAGATTAAGAAATAGATTTCACTCACTAACCTGAGAGAAATCAATAAGGATTAATTTTAAAGGAGTGTTCATTCCTCCCCCCCCGAAACACTCCACCGATCCTAACAAGTGGTATCAGAGCAGGTCGTCTTAATCATCAAAGATACTTGGACTGATGGCATCATTCAACAAGATTCCCATGTTCTCAAAAGAAGATTATGATGATTGGAGAATCAGAATGCAAGCTCACCTGGCAGCACATGATGACGATATGTGGTATGTCATAACAGACGGACCAATGAAAATATTAAAAGTGAATCCTGCACTAGGAGGATTAAGTGGCAAATCTCATATGATCGAGAAAGAGAGGGCCACCTGGACAAATGAAGAAAGGAAGAAAGCCAATCTAGACAACGTAGCCAAAGACATCTTGTTCAAGACATTGGACAAGAACATGTTCAGAAAGATCAAAATGTGCTCAACTGCCAAAGAAATTTGGGAGAAGATAGCACAACTATGTGAAGGGAACGACCAGACTAAGGAAAACAAGCTGACTGTAGCTCTACAAAAATTTGAGAGCATAAAAATGAAGCTTGGAGAAACTCTAAACGAGTTTGATGAAAGAATCACAGGCATTATCAATGAACTGAATGGTCTGGGCAATGACTATTCTAACAGAGAGATTGCTCTGAAGTGCAGGATGCGGTACCCTCACCTGTACAATGCATCCAATAATCCATCGAGCAATCTGCTCGGCGTAATGGTCTTGTCAACTAGTGACCCAGACACTACCATGTGCTCACTATGGGCACTCAAACCATACAACCAAATACATAAACATGAATGCATTATTCACCAAGATGACGCCACGCATCCACATAAACATCCCAAATAACATCGTCAAACATATGACGATACCCGTCGATATACGACACTCATAATCCCATAATCAAACACATGACGGTATAAAACAACACATAATATTCACAATAATGATAACAAAAGTAATATGCCATACCTCATCGCTATCAAGATATCAGAATACCTGTATCCATCATCCCCCAGCGGTACACAAGCAGCACCCATCGCTCGTAGGCGGCATAACCCAGTGCTACGCACATAGCGGTATAACCCATCGCTATAGAATCAGCGGCATAAAACATCACTATAGATATCCGGCGGTATGAACCATCGCCATAGATGTAGCGGAATGTACCATCGCTATATGATACCTGGCGGCATGAACCATCGCCAATAGATGTAGCGGAAAGACCCGTCGCTATATAATACCTGGCGACAAGTACCATCACCAATAGATGTAGCGGAACGACCCGTCACTATATAATACCTGGCGGCAAGAACCATCGCCAATAGATGTAGCGGAAAGACCCGTCGCTATATAATACCTGGCGGCAAGAACCATCGCCAATAGATGTAGCGGAATGAACCATTGCTAAGAATACCCGGCGCCATAAACCATCGCCAATAGAATAGCGGAATGAACCATCGCTAAGAATACCCGGCGGCATAAACCATCGCCAATAGAATAGCGGAATGAACCATCGCTAAGAATACCCAGCTGCACAAACCATCGCCAATAGAATAGCGGAATGAACCATCGCTAATAATACACGGCGGCACAAACCATCGCCAATAGAATAGTGGAATGAACCATCGCTAAGAATACCCGGTGGCACAAACCATCGCCAATAGAATAGCGGAATGAACCATCGCTAAGAATACCCGGCGGCATAAACCATCGCCAATAGAATAGCGGAATGATATCCCTCGCTATAATATGATAGCGGTCGTGTTCTTCGCTTCATATGAGCGGCAAATATCTTCATCGCTACCTCCCTTCGACATACTAGCGGCAAATAATATCCCTCGCTACAATATGACAGCGGTCGTGTTCTTCGCTTCATATCAGTGGCAAATATTCTCTCATCGCTACGGTATGACAGCGGCACCATTACTCCTTGTTTTAATCATGACAGCGGAAATACCCCTCGCTTTACATGGCAGCGGAAATACCCCTCGTTAAGATATGACAGCGATCGTGTTCTTCGCTTCATATCAGCGGCAAGTATCCACATCGCTACGCCATGCATGCAACCGTAATGCATAACCCGTATTCCGATAAACATCGCCATGAGTGTATTTTAATGCACCTCGCTTCAACTGTGACATGCAGAATTTTACCATCGCTTCAACATTTAGCGGCAAAGCATTAAAATCATCACTCCGATATATATGCAACCGTAATGCATAATCCATGTCTCATAAGACCCTGCAACCACCATGGTTAGCAATAACATATTCCAATTATGATCACATATCATAAATGCACATAAGTAATATAGCTGTGCCACATAACACCAACTACCATCATGCATAAGTATGTGCTTCTCATTCCCATTAACATGTTCCTAGGCCCTCAACAGCCCCAAAGAGCTAACCACTGCTCTGATACCACTAATGTAAGAACCCCCGTGCCCTTAACCCGTTATTAGTGTATTAAGACATACCATTAGTGCATATAATCATACTATCATGGGGAAAACCATATGCAAGTGCAACACCATATGCTATCCAGAAAATTTCTTGCATTCAATCCACATAATATTCAAATTCCCCAACCAAGATTATTCATATAACATGCACCCTCACAATACACTAACATGCTCTTAGTTCATTTAGCAATTCCGTATTTAATTGCATGCAAACCATAAATGAATCGAGAAGAGCCGTAGCCCATTTATTCATTCCATATACACGTAAAATGTACTCACATAAGAGCACCCAATGAACACGCGTGTATCTAATGTATAAAAGACTCTACCGGGTACCGTTACTGGCACTTCAATCCTGGAAGCACCTCCCAAACGCAGCTCGATCTCAACTCTGGATCTATGCACTTATTCAACCAGCTCTGGTACCTCGATCCTGGAAGTACCTCAAATCAACAGCCCGAGCTCAACTCCAAAGCTGCTGCTACACCTGTAACACCTGCCCCAACAGAGACAGCCCCCACACGGGGTGAGCATACCAATACCACCAATCCAATAATCATAATATTGCAATTCATAATTTACAGAATGTAAATGCCATAATTTAAATGATACTCCCTGGATGGTAACACCCTCATCCGGGATCCCCTGTATTGTCCCTGTTCTCAAAACAATCAAACTCGTCAAATTCCCAAAGCCAGTTAATCGCCACGTAGATTAACTAATACCGTTCTATTATGCCAGTTCCATAATCAATATGGTAAAATCATTGTATAAAAGACCGTAGATCTCACATATATCTAACCAATGATTCCATGTTCCTATTTCATTGCTCGCTCTACAATAGCGGCATTCTAAACCCCGCGCACGCTCAACAATAGCGGCGTCATAACTGATGGTTGCTCAACGACGATAGCATCCCAAATCATTTCTCGCTCAATAGCGGCACCATATGGTTCCCAATGTATAATCCATTTGACGCAAATGCCATTTACCGTGCATATCGTTATCCATTTATAGCAAGTATCATGCACCATGCATTTCAATACCTATTCGATGCAATTACCACGTGCCACATATTTCAATGTCCATATAATGCAATTATCACACCCCATGTGTTCCAATGCCCATTTAATGCAATTATCACATACCATGCATTTTACAGTTACAACATTATAATAGGCTATGCTCGTACGTCATACGTACTTTAGAATTCTGTAGTCCATGTCAAGCCTGGCTTGAGTTCCATGCCTCCTAGAAACATGTGCTAAAACACATAAATATTTCACAATTAAACATAGGCATGCAATTGCGTGCCCTAGTACGACCACAACACCAAATCGTATCGTCAATCCATGACGATAACCAAATTATAAAAGTTCCCGGCTAAGCATGCATAATACCCCAAAAATACTGTCAATCCATGACAATTAACCTTTTAAAATAACCCGGGGCGAAGCATGCAAGACACCCAAAAAGAGCCAAGAAACAACAAAAGGGGCACCAACATACTGGCCATCTCGATCGATCAAAATTTCATCTCGATCGATCTAGAACCACCCTCCGATCGATCGGTCAAAATACCGATCGATCGGTCCACTGTTCCAAAGCCACTAAAAACATTCTGCCATGCTCGATCGATCGAAAATATTTTTGGATCGATCGAGCAGCCCTGTAAACGCGAGAAACCTCCAAGAACGAGCTCCTTTCAACACCAAATCACCTATAACTCAAACCCACTTCAATTTACAACATAAAACCAACCAAAAACCATCTAAACACTACAAAACCTAACCCCAACACATACAACAATGTTAGAACAAGATCTACACCCTGAACCCCAAGATACAACACCAAAACCAACCAATATACAACAAAACTTTGCTAGGTTGGTAGCTTACCCTTTGAGCTTCAAGATTCTAGCAAGAAATCATGAAAATGGCTCTTTCCAAAGCTTTCTCCTTCCTTTCATGTTGAGGAACGAAAATGGTGGGTTTGGATGAGGTGATGGCAAGGTCAAGACATAAAGGTGATAGAATAGGGTGGATGGGATGTAAAGGAGGGGGAATGGTTCTTTTAATATTTTTATAACATGTATTAGATAATTGTATGGTATGAAAATTATGTCCAACATGACATTTCAAAACCCCTCTTACAATTATGCATTAAGACTCACATTAGTCATGTTTTAATTAAATAATTAAAATCCACTGCGATCAAATCATACCAATAACCAAAATTCCCAACATGCAACGAATGCATCCCGGATCCCGATTCTCACCAAAAACCTAAATCATAGGTTTTTCACCAAATTGAGAATACAATCTCGACCTTTGGATCCAACGATCCAAAATGCCCGATTTAACAAACTCGGGAGACCAAAACCACAATTAATTCTTAATTGCCACAATAAAAAAAATCTATTAAGGATTAATAACCCTCCGGGATTAACACTAATAATCCCAGGACATCACAGCAGCGACCAATCGATTGGTAGCATCTTACCGATTGATAGGTGCAAATGCGTAGCGATGGGTAAAATTCTGACGTTTTACCGATCGATTGGTAGCACCTAGCGATCGATCCGTAGAGGCGAGCGATCGATCAGTAGAGGCTACCGATCTATCGATGCAACGCCGTAGCCAAAATGCAATTTTTGGGTTTTTACCGATCGAACGGTAGGTCGGAGATTTTGGAAAATTATTTTTATGTTGTGGTTTCGACGTATGCTTTGCCCGAGTCTTTTAAATGGTTAATCATCGTGGTTAATGATGTAGTTGGAGGTTTTATGCATGTTGGGGTATGTGTTTGCGGGAATTAATTGTGAGTTATTAACTTTATTTAGCAATTAATTCATGGGATCTCGGGGCAAAGGCAGGTTCGGCTCTTGCTATCGGATCATAAGGTGTGTGTAACGTACGAGCATGGAAGATATATTATTGTCATGTGCATGAATAATATATGATTGTTGTAAGCATTATGGTATAAGTTGAGGATTATGTTGTGTAACTATTGAGTGAGCAATGATTGGGATGTTGTCGCTGAGGGAGTATCTTTTACATTTACAACTTTATATTCAGCAAATTATGTTTTGTATTATTGTGATTGTTGAGATGGTGGTATTGGTATGCTCAATCCGTGTGGGGGATGTCTCTGTTGGGGCAGGTGTAACAGATACAATAGTGGCTCTGGATTTGAGCTCGAGCTGTTAATCGGAGGTGTTTCCAGGGCTGAGGTACCAGTATATTGAGTAGGCGCTTTATACATTAGATACATATTCACTCATTCGATGCTCGCATGTGAGCACTACTATATGTGTATATGGTTTGTATAAATGCTGCTAGAGTTCTCTTTTCATGTATGGTTGCATGCAATTAATTATGGAGTCAGGCATGATGAATTGAGAACATGTAGTGTATTATGAGGTGTATGTTCATGCTAGTGGGACGGTATTGGGAATTGGACAATAAGTGGATTAATGTTAAAACAATTTATAGATGGCACGTATGAGGATTCTCAATTGTTATAAAAGCATGCACCATTATTGTGATAATACTGTGATATCCCTGAAATTAAGCCTGTGTTTATTGCTTTTAATAATAATTATGGTGTAATTATTATTCTGATTGAGAAATATATAGTTATGCGGTGGTCATGAACTGATTATATATTTCAGGGAGCATGTGATGCATTGCGGGGATTTGTCTAAATTTGGCATGATATATTGGGCTTTATTCTAATATTATAGAAAAAACATGTTTAATTGTGATTATTGTGAATTTTCGGTAAATGCTTTTAAAATATCATGTTTGGATATTTTACTACATCATGCTAAATACCTGGACATCATTTTATTAACCCTTTTTAATAAAATCCTACACCCTACCCTTTTTCCCCTCATTCCCCACCACACCACCATATCACTCAATCTCTTTTCTTCCCCACATTTTATCGATCAACCAAGAGGAAGAGGAGAAGAACGTGGAAGCTTGTATTGCTTAAATCTTGCTAGGATTTTGTGTCTAAGAGGTAAGAAACCTTCCTTGCTAAGTGTTGATCATGTTTAAATAGATTTATGGGTTTGTGTATTTGGGGAGAAAATGGCATGTATTGATGTATTTTTATTGAGTTGAGTTGTGGTGATGTTATATGGTAGTTTATGGAATTTTTAATGTGTTGGGTTGAGGATTATTGTTGGGTTGTGGTGTATATGTTTTTGGCAAGAATTTTATATGCAAAAATGGTGTTTTTTCGGAAATTTTGCAGCGACTGATTGATCGGTAGCATCGTAGCGATCGATCGGTACAAGTGCGTAGCGATCGGTAAATTTTTGGGTATTTACCGATCGATCGGTAGGAACGCCCGATCGATCGATGGTGGCTAGCGATCGATCGGTAGCTCAGACTGGTCGATTGATGCAAAGCCGTAGCAAAAATCTGATTTATGGGTTTTTACCGATCGATCGGTAATGGTGATCGATCGATCGGTAAAGCGATTGTCCTGATTGTATATTTTGTGTTCTCCTTTGAGTTTCGGGGAGCTTATATCGGCCAATGTGATTAATTGGTTGGGATTTTTGGTGATTGACTATTAATGGCTTCTAATATTGAGTTGTGCAATTGTGTAGAGCATTCCCAGGTGACAGCACAACGCAGGGGATAGAGTCCTGCAAACATCCCATATTGTGGAAAGGTACGTGAGAGACGTACTGGCACCAAACGGTAAATTGTATTTGTACATTTTGGATTATGCATTTTGGTTGCATATATATATTGGATGCTTGGTGCATATTATGAATAGTAATTGTTGTACTCAAGTGATGATTTTAATGCTTTGTCGTTGTCATTTGAAGCGATGAGAGAATACTTGCCGCTGTCATATCATAGCGAGGAAAGAATATTTGCCTCTAATATGTTGAAGCGTTGGTAAATGTCGCTGCCACATTAAAGCGAGGTTATTTGATGCAGCTGATTGGTCGAAGCGTAGGGATATTAGTGCCGCTGTCATGACAAAGCGATGTGCATTAAAATACGCTGTTATAACAAGACTATGATGGGTGATTAGTGTGGGTGGGTTGAATATATGTCATGACATTTGTGGAACCATATTATAATCCATTGATTATGATTATGAGTTATGGTACAGGGACAACCAAAGGGAGCGTTTTAAATGCATTGGAATACAGGAAGTGCTTTGTATTTACGGTTTATACATTTACACATTATAATCATTATTGTTGTGAATATGGATTATCATATGCTCATGGTTTGGGTTGTTCCTGTAGGAGCTTTTGGCATGGAGGGCTAAAGTCAGGGTTGATGCAGTGAGTTGTGTGATGAGTGCTACTGGTATAGCAGGACATGAATTCTTTTGTATAGTTTCTACACAGTGTAGAGTAAATATATAGCCTTTACAATGATTTGTAGGAATGTAACTAATTCTCTTTGGAAGTTTTATTTTGGCACTATAATCATTATGCTCAAAGCATCAACATGAACCCTTATACTCTGATGAATGCATGTTTAGCTCTCTTAATGCACTTAATCCACACTTAAGGTAGCGAGGACTTACATTAATGGTATCAGAGCAGTGGTTAGAGAACCAGGGATGAGCGAAGGGTAGACTTAGTGAACAAGTTGAATAGGTGTTCAATTATGAGCATGTTCATGCATGTGGTGCATATTTGAGTATATATGTGTTATACTAACATGCTTGGAGAATTGTTATTCATGTTAACTAACGGTGTGTTACGTGAATTGTTCTGGTGTTATTATTGTTAGCCCCTGTATTACAGTATGGCAGCCAGAAACTTGGAACACCTCAATGAAGGGGTGGGAGATGCAATGAGTATAAATGCGAATATTGCACAGAATATTCCTATACCGCCACCGGCTGTGAGCATGGATTGTACTGCTATTACTGGCCCGGGAATGGAGTCTGACACAATTCTTGACCTTCCATCCACCTCGATTTGAGGGAACTGAGACTCGGGAAGAAGCAGAAGAATGGCTTGAGAGAATTGAGCAGATATTTGTATCGGCACCATGTGCCAAGATTGCTTGGTTGAGACTGGCAGGGTTCCAACTGGCTAAGAAATATTCCATGTGGTGGAAGACAACTGCTATGGAGTTGAGAGCTCAAGGGGTATTGGTAGACTGGAGTTTGTTCCGGACTCGATTTTTGAGTCGATATTTCTCGGCGGCGGTGAGACAACTGAAGGAAGATGAGTTCACTAACTTGAAGTAGGGCAACATGACTGTTTCCGACTATGCTCTACAGTATTCATACCTTTTGAGGTATGTCCCTCATATTGCTATAAATGGACATGCCAAGATGAGGCATTTTCTGAAGGGATTGAGACCGGGGTTATTTGATAGGGTTCTCTCTAATAACCCCAGTTCTTTTGATGATGCGCTTATAAGAGCAGAGCTAGCAAAAATTGGGGTGAGTGCTTACAAGGATGTTGTACCCCCATATGTGCCATCTCAGAGGCCGGCGTCTGACAGTCTGAGACCACGAGGGGAACAGTTTAAGCCTCGTTGGGCTTCTTCATCTTCCCAATTTAGTGGGAAGAGATCTAATGACCGGAGGCCGGGAGATCGAAGAAGTAATGCACCGACCAACCGGGGGCCAACACAAGCAAGTAGGATGGGGGAAACGAGATGTGATTATTGTGGAGGACCGCACTTGATGCGTGACTGCTCGGCTTTTTATAGTTGTGGCAAGACGGGCCACATTGCTCGGCATTGTCCTACCCATGGAGGACAGTTAGATTTCAGGGTGAACAGGGCGAGATTTGATGGCAGGGCAGTACAGTAGAGGCAACTGGCTGTGTCTCGACAGTAGAGAGGCCAGACAGTGGGACCACCTCAGGGGTAGGTGTACGCATTGACTAGGGAGCAGGCCGAGGCAGCCCTAGAGGAAGTGATTGCAGGTAAGTGTTATTTGTTTACCTACCCCGCTTTTATTTTGATAGATACAGGTGCCTCCCATTCCTTTGTGTCTACGAATTTTGTGGAAAGACATCATATGTGTCCGTCTCCGTTGCCCCCGCCTCTTATGGTCTCGACACCCACTGGAAAGTACGTGATTGCTGATCGAATGTTATCTGACTGCCTCATTTATTTTGAGGAAAATGATCTGAAGTCTGATTTGAATGTACTGGGAATGACGGACTTCGATTGCATTGTGGGCATCGATATACTGAACAAATATCAGGCAGTGGTTGATTGCCGACAGAGAATGGTTAGCTTCCGATCTGATCAGGGGATTCAATGGATATTTTATGGAAGTGGTTCTCGTCCAAAGATTCCGTTGGTGTCGGCTATCAAAATGTCGCGGCTATTGGAACGTGGACATTTGGGCTATCGCATTTATGCCATTGATGTTGCGGAAAAGAGGAAAGGGCTGAAAATCGAGGAGATACCCATGGTTGCGGAATTTACCGATGTGTTTCCGGAAGAAATTCCAGGTTTTCCGCCGAGTAGGGAAGTTGAGTTTGGGATTGAGTTATTACCAGGGACGTCCGCTATTTCTCGTGCCCCTTATAGAATGGCACCAGCTGAGTTGAGGGAACTGAAGGTGCAGTTGCAGGAACTTCTTGACAATGGATACATATGTCCTAGTGTATTGCCTTGGGGTGTACCAGTCTTATTTGTAAAGAAGAAGGATGGTTCGATGCCCTTGTGCATCGATTACCGGCAGTTGAATAAAGCGACGGTAAAGAACAAGTACCCTCTTCCACGGGTAGATGATCTGTTTCACCAGTTGGAGGGCACGAAGCTTTATTCCAAGATTGACTTGAGGTCAGGCTACCATCAGATACAGGTTAGAGAGGAGGATGTTCAGAGTAATGAATGCCCCATCTTTATGAGTCTGATGAATCGGGTGTTTCAGTCGTATCTGGGCCAGTTTGTCATAGTATTAATTGACGACATTCTTGTCTATTCTAGAAGCGAAGATGAGCATGTGAGGCATTTGCGTACTGTGCTTTGGATTCTCCGAGATAATCAGTTATTTGCCAAGCTCAGTAAGTGTGAATTCTGGCTGGACAGTCTGGTATTTTTGGGTCATGTCATCTCTAGAGATGGGATATCAGTGGATCCCAGGAAAGTAGAAGTAGTAGTGGGATTGTATGTGCCTACCTCTATACCGGAGATTCAAAGTTTTCTTGGCTTGGCTGGTTACTATATATGTTTTGTCGAGGGACTCTCGAAAATTGCTAATCCATTGGCGCAATTGACTCTGAAGGGAGTACCATTTTATTGGTCTGAGGCTTGCGAGCAAAGTTTTCAGGAATTGAAACATCGACTGACGTCTGCACCTGTGTTGGTGATTCCCAGGAGAACAAGAGGTTCGTCATTTATACAGATGCATCGCTACAGGGTTTGGGATGCGTGTTGATGCAAGATAAGCATGTGGTGGCTTATGCTTCGAGGCAACTGAAGCCGCATGAGACTAGGTATCCAGTTCATGACTTAGAATTGGCGTCTATTGTGTTTGCCTTGAAAATTTGGCGGCACTATTTGTATGGTACGTCATTTACCATATACACGGACCACAAGAGCCTAAAGTTCTTATTTACTCAGGTGGAGTTGAACATGAGGAAGAGGAGATGGATGGAATTGCTAAAGGACTAAGATTGAGAGATAGAGTACCATCCCGGAAAGGCTAACTTGACAGCTGACGCTTTGAGTCGGGAGGTGAAGTGCACAGCGGAGGATGTCACCCATTTGTCAGTTCTATTGACTTCCTACTGTCCGTTGGGTTATGACTTTGATGTATCCGCATCACCGGCACGTGTATCAACATTATTAGCTGAGCCAGACATTTTCGAGAATATCAGAAATGCTCAGAAGTCAGATGATGAGATACAGAGATGGATAGCATCGATCCTTCAAGGACAACCATCAAGATTCACGGTTGCAGAGGACGGTACTTTGAGGCTTGGGAACTGTTGGGTGGTTCCAAGTGCACCGGATTTACGCCAAGGAATCTTGCAGCAAGCTCACAGCAGCAGATTTAGTATCCACCCAGGCGGGAGGAAAATGTACAAGGATCTCTGTGACTAGTTCTGGCGGAAACGAATGAAACGAGATGTTATAACATTCGTTAAGAGGTGCTTGATATGTCAACAGGTGAAGGCATATAGTCAGAGGCCTGGTGGTGAATTGAAGAGCTTGGAGATACCTAAATGGAAGTGGGAGCACATATCCATGGACTCTGTGACTCATTTGCCGAGGACGACTTCGGGATTTGACGCCATTTGGGTGATTGTGGACAGGCTGACAAAGGTGGCTCACTTTATTCCATACAATATGACCTTCACATACTTGAGGATGTCACGGTTGTACATTCGGGTTGTGGTGAGATTACACGGGATCCCAGTTTCTATTGTGTCTGATCGAGACCCACGGTTTACGTCTCATTTTTGGGAAGGTCTTCAATCGACTTTGGGAACTGAGGTGAGATTGAACACGGCTTACCACCCCCAAACAGATGGCCAGACCGAGCGTACTATACAGACGCTCGAGGATATGTTGCGAGCTTGTGTGCTAGAGTTTGCCTCTACGTGGCAGGATTCAGTGGCCTTGGTGGAATTATCGTACAACAATAGCTACCGGGCGAGCATTAAGATGGCTCCATTTGAGGCCTTGTATGGTCGGCGTTGTCGATCACCATTGTACTAGGACAATTTGGATCGTAAATCGGTTGGAGGATCGGAACTTATCGGGAGGTGGAAGAAAAGGTGAAAGTGATCCGTCAGAAAATGAAAGCAATCCAGGATAGGCAAGCAGCCTATGCTAATAAACGGTAACGACAGTTGGAATTTCAGTTGGGAGATAAGGTCTTTTTGAAGATCTCACCTTTCAAAGGTGTTTTGCGCTTTGGAATGCGCGGTAAACTATCTCCGAGGTATGTTGGACAATATGAGATCTTGCAGCACACTGGTACTTTGGCTTACCTCTTAGCTTTGCCACCGTCATTGTCTGGGATTCATGACGTGTTTCATGTGTCTATGTTGAGGAAGTATGAGCCGGATCCGTCTCATGTGTTGCAACCTTCAGAAGTTCGGTTGGATTTTGATGTGTCCTATGTTGAACTGCCAGTTAGAATACTGGATCGAGCGGATCGCAGACTTCGGAGCAAGGTGATACCGATGGTCAAAGTTCAGTGGGATCACAGGGGTGTCGAGGAGGCCACGTGGGTGTTTATTTGTGGCTAAAATCGAGTTTGAAGGAGTTTGGTTGGTTGGTTGAGGTTTTGGAAGCTTTTAAAAATGGTGTTTTTTGGGTTTGTGCAGCGACCGATCGATTGGTAGCATCTTACCGATTGATCGGTGCAAATGTGTAGCGATGGGTAAAATTACGACGTTTTACCGATCTATTTGTAGCACCTAGCGATCGATCGATAGAGGCTACCGATCGATCAGTGCAATGCCGTAGCCAAATTGCAATTTTTGGGTTTTTACCGATCGATCGGTAGGTCGACCGATCGATCGGTAGGTCGGAGATTTTGGAAAATTATTTTTATGTTGTTGTTTCGACGTATGCTTTGCCCGAGTCTTTTAACTGGTTAATCATCGTGGTTGATGATGTACTTTGAGGTTTTATTCATGTTGGGGTATGTGTTTGCCAGCACTGTATTTAGCAATTAATTCACGGGATCTCGGGGCAAAGGCAGGTTCGGCTCTTGCTATTGGATCATAAGGTACGTGTAACGTACGAGCATGGTATATATATTATTGTCATGTGCATGAATAATATATGATTGTTGCAAGCATTATATGATTATGTTGTGTCGCTATTGAGCGAGCAATGATTGGGATGTTGTCGTTGTTGAGCGAACATCGGTTATGGTTCGTCGTTGTTGAGCGTGCGTCAAGTCAAAATGCCGCTATTGAGGAGCGAGCGATGAAATAGAACTATGGAATCATTGGTTACATATATGTAATATATGTGGTCATTGGTATAATGATTTAATCATATTTGATTATGAAATTGACATGGCAGGAATGTTTATAACTAATCAATGTGGGGATTAACTGATTTTGGGAATTTGATGGTTTTGGTTATTGTGATAACAGGAACAGCACGGGGAATACCATATGGGTAGGGGTGAGCAATCGGTCAGAACCGAACCGACCGAACCGAATTTTCCAAAAACCGAACCGACCGAAATTTTCGTCTAACCTAACAGACCGAATTATACTTTCAAAACCGAACCGATAAAAAATCGGTTATTTCGGTCGGTAACCGAATTAACCGATATTATTTTTAAAAAAATAGATAATATGATTTAAAAATTAAAAAAGATTTAAAAATTAAAATGTAATATTTAAATAAAGTATAATAATAAATGATTTTTAAAAAAAATAAAAAAAATGTTTTTTAATTTTTTAAAAAAATTATTAAAAAATTAAAATTTCGGTTTATTTGGTTTATTCGGTTAACCGATATTTTTAAAATAAAAACCGAAACCGAACCGAATTAACCGAAATAACCGATTTTTAAAAAAATTAAAACCAAATTTCCAAATTAACCGAACCGATTTTTCAAATTAGTTTGGTTTCTTCGGTTTAACCGAACTTTTGTTCACCCCTACATATGGTAATGATACTATACAGGGAATATCTTTTACATTTACCGCTTTATATTCTATAAATTATGTTTTGTATTATTGTGATTATTGAGATGGTGGTATTGGTATGCTCACCAGGTGTGGGGGATGTCTCTGTTGGGGCAGGTGGAACTGGTACAGCAGTGGCTCCAGAGTTGAGCTCGAGCTGTTGATCGGAGGTGCTTACAGGGATGAGGTACCAGTATCGATAGTAGGGCGCTTTATACATTAGATACATATTCACTCATTCGATGCTCGCATGTGAGCACAACTATATGTGATGCCTGGGAATTAATGGTGTAAATCCTGGTGTGGTAATGATCCTTAATAGATTTTTAATTGTGGCAGTTATGAATTAATTGCGGTGTTGGGGCTCACGAGGATTTTAAATCCGGTATTTGGAGCCGGTGGATCTAAGGTTTGAGATTGTATTCTCATCGTGGTGTTAAACCTTGGAATTGGGTTTTTAGTGGTATCTGGGGTCGGGGGTGCTTTGAGTTAAGGCTGGTAATGGAAATTGAGATTGAGAGGTAATTATTGAACACATATGATTTTTAATGAGTCGTGATGTATTTGTGGAGGACTCGGGATATTTGAGCCTTGGTACTATATATACCAAGTGGACTCGGTGTTGAGGCACTCTCTCATCTCTCTTCTCTCTCTCACACACGCCCAAACCCCTATCTTTCCCCTCTTTTCTTCCTTGGAGCAAAATCGATGGAGGCTCGGCTTGGGAGCCCGATTTCTCGAAGGTAATTTGGTAATACACTTCCCCTCTTCTTTATCTTCGATTTGATTGTTGTATTGTGGTATTTGGTTGAGTTTAGAGTTGAGTTTAAGTTTTTGGATTTTAAAGATTTTTGGGTTGGTATGTTTAAGGAAGATTTATGGTGTTTATGTTGAGGAATAATGGTTTAATGGGTGTTGGGTTGTTTATTTGGGGGTTTTAAACTCGAAAACACCATTTTTGGACCATTCCAGTGCTCGCCGATCGATCGGTTATAGGAGCTCGATCGATCGTGCGTAATTCAAAAATTGGAAGATGATGAATAGTATGCTCAATCGATCGAGCAAGGCGGTCGATCGTCGAGACTTATGCTCGATCGATCGAGCAAGGAAATTTTTGGGCATATTTTTTTGTTGGAGCTCTCGATCGATCGAGCACATTGGCCGATCTATCGAGATGCTCTGTTTTGTGGTTATTGTTGTGTTGTTGCTATGGAATCGATGCATGCTTCGCCCGGGTCTTTTAAAATGTTAATCGTCATGGATTGACGATATAATTGGAGGTTGTGAACGTGTTTGGGCACGTGATTGCATGCTTGTAATTAATTGTGAATTATTAATTGTGTTTATCACGTAATTCATCGGATCACGGGACTAAGGCAATGTTTAATTCGGACTACGGAATTATAAGGCACGTATAATTGAGATGGTAGATTGGTACGCTCATCACGTGTGTGGGCTGTCTCTATTGGGACAGGTGGGACAGGTGCAGCGGTAGCTCCGGTGTTGAGATCGAGCTATGGATTGGAGATACTTCCAGGATCGAGGTACCAGTGCCGGTATTGAGTAGGGTACTTTATACATTTAATACACATTCACTCATTAGATGTTCGCATGTGAGCACTACTATATGTGTATATGGTTTGTATAAAAGGGCAAGGGCCTTTCTCTTTTCATTCATGTGTTGCATGCAATTAATTAAAGGAATTGCAAAATGAATTGAGATCATGTTAGTGTATTATAGGGTGCATGTTATGTAAGTGGATTTGTATTGGGGAAAATTGGACATTGTATGGGATAATGCAATAAATTTTATTGTTGGTATATTATGCTATGGTTGCATGTGGTTTTTCCCCGTGATTGCATGGTAGTATGCACTAAATACATGGGTTAATACACTAATAGCGGGTTAAGGGCACACGGTCCTTATACACTATATGTGTATATGGTTTGTATAAATACTGCTAGAGTTCTCTTTTCATGTATGGTTGCATGCAATTAATAATGGAGTAAGGCATGATGAATTGAGAACATGTAGTGTATTATGAAGTGTATGTTCATGCTAGTGGGACGGTATTGAGAATTGAACATTAAGTGGATTAATGTTGAAATTTTTTATAGATGGCACGTATGAGGATTCCCAATTGTTATAAAAGCATGCACCATTATTGTGATAATACACTAATAGCGGGTTAAGGGCGCGGTGTCCTTACATCCTCGGTGGGAATCTGAATTTTATTTTATTCCGCTGCATTGTAAGCTCGTCGGAATTCTAACAGTGGTATTAGAGATAGGTTAGAAGCTCATATCTGGGTTTTGTGATAAATTGTTTTATCATTCTTTGAGTTATTGTTATCTTGCTAATTCGAAACTGTAACGATTAATAAGAACATATAAGATATTTTATAACCAACATATGAGATATGTATGTGAAAACATCGTAAAATAAATATGATATATTAATGTGTATATATGTATAAGATACATATGTGTGCGCGCTACCGAGCCAAGTGGTAGCGTTTATCGCGTACGCCCAAATTAACCCTCTCAAGTTAATAACAGTAATGAATGCAGTAGCGTGAGTAGGGATCGATCCCACGAGGAAGGTTATATCTTTGTGTTAACTTATGCAAACGAAAATAAAAAGGGGTTTTGAAGTCAAAGTAATAATACTACGATGCAAAATTAAACTAATATGCAAAATTATCTATATGAATTAAGTTATGAGAAAAGTGCGATTCTCGATTTTCGGTTAACTTTACAATTGGCGTTTACTATCTCGATCATCGATCTTCACAAATGGTTCAATTTCCATATGAATATTCATCGTGGACGTTTAATCCAATAATCAAAGTCCTATCTCACCTTAAGTTTAGTTAAGTAGCCCAAGCGTTCTAGTTTAACCATTATCACACAATCAATCAAAATACAAGCGATTAAGATTTAAATCGATGATAGCATATGAACTAGTGAGATCGATGAAGCTAAACAACATAATCCAAGCGTCTAGTCAATTGTTTTCCCTAAGAATTTAACAAACTCACAAACGGAATTTAATCAATCTTAGTTGCTTCGTAAATTAGAGGGATCAAACGATTCCGTATTTGATATCTAATTTAGCTTTAAATTTTATGAACAATAGCTAGGTGATCAGTCCAACAATCATGCATAACAATTATGACAATCAAATCAAAAAAACAATTGATACTCAATGCAAATCAACAATCAAAACTTATCTCACAAGAATCGTAAACATCCAATTTATCGTTTTCCTCAACCGAGAATCACAAAAGTATTTAGCTACTCATAACTAGATTAAAAACAATCAAATTAATCTAGAAAGCATTAAACTAATAGGAAAAGAAAAAGTTACTAAAAGGAAGCACGATTCCGGCTTGTCGATTCCGTCCTCTTTCTTCAAGCGTTCTTCACAAAAATTCAAAGAAGAAATTTCTAAAATCTAAAAAATTTTCTAAGGTATGAAATTATGCTTAATATGAGGTAAAAATCGTGTATATGAGGTATGGAGGCTGATGGAGTAGGGTAAAATCCATGTGGAAAGGAAAGAAATCAAGAAATTTAACTATCCAAAATCCTATTGGCGTAATTACGCCTAAAATGGTGTAACTACGCCTAAATTCCCGTAGCACTGGCGTAGGTACGCATGAAATGGCGTCTTTACGCCTGATTTTCCATATTTGTGGCGAGTTTCGTATTTTGGCCATAACTTTCTCATACAAACTCCGAATTCGACGAGTCAGCTGTCCACGTGAAGATAACTCAAAGTTCTACAACTTTTATATGGACCACATTTCCAAAACGTGGCTAGAACATATAGAAATATGAGGAGAAAGGAGCAACATGTGTCTTGGATTCTGGTTTTTTCCTCTTTTCTTCAACTTTATTGCTTCTTTCATTATTTTAGCTTGATTTCTTCACCTTTCCCTACATTTACACAAATATACGATTAGGTAGTATATGTATCAATTTATCCATCAAAATATACCAAATCGTAGACAATTAAGCGCAATAGATGTGTCTATTTCTAGTCACATCAAATACCCACATACTTACTCTTTACTCGACCTCGAGTAAATCAGACAAAACTACATTATTTTTTTGCTTGGCTCATAGCATCATAACAATCTAACTTGTCCTCACTTTTATGCCTCAACAATTATAAACATGCATAGTAATGAAAGGCGGTGAAAAATTAATAATGGAACAAGTTCAATCTCTAAACAATTCGTACCCAACAAAGTAGTGAACGTGTGTGGGTGGTCATAAACAAGTGTCATGTACAAATTATAGATCCAAAAGAAGTAAACCCACAATAGTTCAAGTCATACACTAACACAAGTATAAGCTCACTTGCACACTCTTCTCCACTATCTTAGCCACTTTGCAAACATAAATCAAGTAGGTCTTTATTAGCTTGTAGTGTGGCCTAGGTATTGGATTATGAAAGAAAGGTAAGGATATATCAAGTAAGAGAGTATGATGATATGCACACTAAAAGCCTCTCTTCTTGCTTGAATTTTTCAACTTTTGTTTTAACATTTTTCTTCTTTTGTGCCTTGGCTCCACTTGGAGTCATATTTTTATCTATTTCCTCAAGGCATTCCTTTTCTTTCATGTATTTCATTCTTTTGACAATAAAGTTCACAAATATACTTCAATGATTCCCAAGTGCATTTGAATGAAATACATCATACTCCCTTAAAAGGTATGGATTGAAATCATATTTAGGCTAAAAGGCTAGTCAAGGAATGTTGAATGGGGGGTCTTTAGTATGCTTAGCATACTACCATTCTTTTACATTAAGGCTCAAAAGGGTACTAGAGATTGATTTTATTTACATGGTAGGCTTGAAAGGCTCAAAAGCATCAAAGATTGCCTATATCACTTTCATGTTTGCAAGTAGTCTAGACATACGCCTCAAAGAGCATGTAGTTAAGTTCTAGCATGTATTAGAGACTTCTTAAGACTATCACAAAGTTTACACAATCTTCACTAAGCTATGCACACTTCACAAGTCATGACAATATTGTGCTCCAAATATTCAACTACTAAGTCAAAGCACACTTTGCATTAGAGTTCAAAGTGCTCCACTGTTAACAATTCACCTATGTTCAAAAGCATGTATGATATCAATTAGGTTTCTTCATGGGCTAGTGATTCTAAGAATGTGTTCATTACTAACTATGAGCTCAAAATTTTCAAATTTTTCGATTTTTTTGTATTTTTGTAATAGAAAAGCAATAACACACCACTAATCCCTCCCCCATACTTAAATCTTACATTGTCCCCAATGTAAGACAAAATACAAGAGAAGAGAATCTAACTACTAAAGCAAAAAAATAAATAAAAGTAAAAGGAAGAAAGGAAACTAACTCCCCTTGGGTTGCCTCCCAAGCAGCTCCTCTATTTAATGTCGGTGGCCCGACGCCAGTTCATTGATCACGTGATGCTTGGTGGATCTTCAAGATCCATTTCTCCTTCTTTAGCGGCATGGAAACCTTCATAGTGTGGTTTCAGTCTATGTCCGTTCACCTTGAATGTTTTATCTTTTGCTAGGCTTTGGACTTCAACTGCACCATGTGGAAAAACAGCAGTTACTATAAAAGGTCCAACCCATCGAGAATGTAGTTTACCTGGAAAGAGACGAAGGCGGGAAAGGTAGAGGAGGACTTTTTGACCAACGACAAATTCCTTCCTCGAGATTATCTTGTCATGAAATGTCTTCGTTTTTTCTTTGTAAAGCTTGGCACTTTCATACGCATCATTGTGGATCTCTTCTAATTCTTGCAATTGCAGCTTTCTATGTTCCCCGCTCTTGTCCATAGCCATGTTTAAGTGTTTGATGGCCCAAAATGCTCGATGCTCCAACTCTACAGGCAAATGACAGGGTTTACCAAAGATTAGTCTATAAGGAGACATACCTATTGGCGTTTGTATGCCGTTCGATAAGCCTATAGTGCATCATCTAGTCTCAAGCTCCAATCCTTTCTAGTGGGATTCACAGTCTTTTCCAAGATAGATTTGACTTCTCGATTTGAAACTTCAGCTTGTCCATTTGTTTGCGGATGGTAGGCGGTGGACACCTTGTGTGTCACATGTGTAAGGACCCTAATCCTTAAGTGCGGAATCAAGGCATAATAGAGCTAATATAAATGATCAGAGTGAGAAATAACGTGTTGAGTTTATGAGCTTAAGCATTACATGCCAAAAATAAGGACTACCAAATGGATTAATTACATTCCAATCAATGAATGTTCAATTATAGTTTTATACTACTCCTAGAGTAGATACTATCCAAATAATCCCGTCCTTCAAGTCCCAAAAGCATCCTCAAAAGCTCACCATCTCAACCCGTTCAAGCCCTTCTATCATGCCAAAAAGGTACCTACAAGGACAACCCCCAAACATGAGCAATAATAATCATTCATATTCAACACAATATGAAGATAAAGCGTAAATGCATAATCATAATAAAACACTTCATGTTTTCCCCATGCATTTCAAACGCTTCCCGTTTGGTTGTCCCTGTACCATAACTCATGAGTATAAGCAATAGATTATTTTAAATGGTCTAAACATGTCATGAACATATACCATTTCATCAATACCAAACTGATCACCAATCCCTAGTCTGTCCATCACAATGTATTTTAATGCCCCTCGCTTATTTACATATAGGCGGCATAGGATAACCTCGCTTCAATGGACTGCGGGACTCCCACCCCTCGCCTCTCATTGAGCGGCAAATACCCTTTCCTCGCCCTATATGATAACCACGCTCAAATGTGACATGCGGCGCTCCCACCCCTCGCTTCACATTTAGCGGAACCAAACCAAATAGCGGCAAGCATTAAAATCATCAACGGATGACCACGACTCATGGGATATGCACCAATAATCATATGCATCTATAAACATCATGCATAACATGTATTTGCATCCACTATGCAATACCACATATATACTTGCATCCACAATGCATAAACAATAAGTATATAAGATACATGTACCGTTGGGGTGCCCGTACGTCCACTACGTACCTTTCCAAAATGTAGGATATGGTAGGACTTCAATTCCTTGGCTGCGTTGCCACCTGGGTTGGTTCTACATATTCACAAATACCAATATTAGAACCCAATAATAGTCCAATACCAAAAATCCCACAAAAATAACCAAAAACACCATTTTTGGTGTCTCGCGATCGATCGCCATAACGCCCCGATCGATCGCGAGACCTCACTGTCTCGAGCAACAAAAATAAACAATCCACGATCGATCGCGGAGCTTGCGCCGATCGATCGCGGCCTCGCCGATCGATCGCGCCAAACTCGCGATCGATCGCTGAAGCTCACTGCCTCAGCTCTGTTGCTCGCGATCGATCGCGAGAAGGCGCCGATCGATCGCCGAGCTCTGGGCATGCGGGGTTTGGGCACTATTCACCCATCTTCAACCCCAACTCATACATACCCACATACACCAACATCAACCAAACCCAACAACTCAAAACCAACAATAAACATCTATATAAACCCAAATATTTAACATCCAACCAAAATAATACCAAAACCACAACAACCCAACACAAACCCATTTTAAAACCCTTCAAACCAAATCAAACCTAAACAAAACCTTACAAAAATAACCATGAGGTACCCATACCTCTTGGGGATCTCAAATCACCCGACAATCTCCACAAAACAATATTTTTGAAAGGTTCCTCTTCACCCCCAAGTTTGAGCTCGAAAATTGGAAGGGAAAGGGTTTGTGGATTTGATTTTTGGTAAAGTTAAAAGTGATGGGTGGTAAGGTGTGGGGTTATAAAAGGGGATATAAAGTTGGGTTAATTAAAATATATACCAAAAGAATTCCATGGTGTATAAAACACCCCAACATGATATTTTCAAAGCATTAACTCAAAATGCACCAAATATCAATTAAACACATGATTTCTAATCAATTGCTACCAATGGCAAATAAATAATGCTTCCAATAATATTTACCCGACATGCACCACATGCACCCCGAAATGCAACCCCGGGTCACCCTATCCACATGACCATGCATTTCCATAAGGTAAATAAATTCCAACACATAATTAATTACCACATAATTAATCATTGTAAACACAATTAATGCACCAAATTGCAATTAACCATTTCGGGGATATCACAATACTCCCCTACTTACAAGATTTCGTCCTCGAAATCACATGCACTTACCCCAAATAGAAACTAAACATAAACACATACCAGAGAATAGTTACGGGTAGTGCTGCACCATATGCCGCTCCGTCTCCCACGTAGCCTCCTCGACACCCCTGTGATCCCACTGAACCTTGATCATAGGTATCACTTTGTTCCGAAGTCTACGGTCTGCTCGATCCAGAATTCTGACAGGCCGTTCCACATAAGATACATCTGATTCTAACTGAACTTCGGAAGGCTGTAACACATGCGACGGATCCGGCTCATACTTCCGCAGCATCGATACATGAAACACATCATGTATACCAGATAAAGAAGGCGGCAAAGCCAGTCGGTAAGCTAAGGTGCCAATGCGCTGCAAAATCTCGTACCGTCCAACATACCTCGGAGACAGTTTCCCGTGCATCCCAAATCGCACAACGCCACTGAAAGGCGAGATCTTCAAAAAGACCTTATCTCCCAACTGAAATTCCAACGGTCTCCGCCGTTTATTTGCATAAGCTGCCTGTCTGTCCTGGGCCGCTTTCATTTTCTGCCTTATCGTCTTTATCTTCTCTTCCATCTCCCGAATCAATTCCGGTCCTCCGACCGATTTGCGGTCCAAATCATCCCAACACAAGGGTGATCTACACCGTCTGCCATAAAGAGCTTCAAACGGAGCCATCTGAATACTCGCCTGGTAGCTATTGTTATAAGAAAACTCTACCAAAGGCTTTGAATCCTGCCAAGAGGCATCGAACTCTAAAACACAAGCTCTTAACATGTCCTCGAGCGTCTGAATAGTGCGCTCGGTCTGGCCATCCGTCTGAGGATGATAAGCAGTGCTCAATCTGACTTCAGTTCCCAAAGCTGACTGAAGGCCTTCCCAGAAGTGAGATGTGAATCGCGGATCTCGATCTGACACTATGGAAACGGGGATCCCATGCAATCTCACCACATCTCTAATATACAACTGTGCCATCCTCAAAAATGTGAAAGTCATGCTATAGGGGATAAAGTGGGCTACCTTAGTCAATCGATCCACGATCACCCAAATAGCATCGAAGCCTGAAGCACTCCTCGGCAAATGAGTCACGAAGTCCATGGAAATGTGCTCCCACTTCCATTTCGGTATCTCCAAGCTTCTCAACTCGCCGCCAGGTCTCTGTCTCTCTGCCTTAACCTGCTGGCAGATCAAACACCTCTTCACAAAAGCGACGACATCTGATTTCATCCTCTTCCACCAAAACTGACCACGCAGATCTCTGTACATCTTCTTTCCGCCTGAGTGGATGCTAAGTCTGCTACTGTGAGCTCGCTCCAAGATTCCTTTACGCAACTCCGGCGTACTCGGAGCCACCCAACGGTCACCCAATCTCAAGGATCCGTCATCGGCCACTCTGAACTTCGTTGGCTGACCAAGATGTACTAAAGATAACCACCTCTGAACCTCATCGTCTGACCTCTGAGCTCTCCTGATGTTCTCATAGATATCTGGCTCAGCTAGCAAAGTCGATACATACACAGGCGATGCATCTATGTCAAAGTCATAGCCCAAATGACAATAGGAGGTCATCATAGCCGACAAATGAATGACGTCCTCAGCAGAACTCCTCACTTTCCGGCTCAAAGCGTCTGCTGTCAAATTGGCTTTCCCCGGATGGTACTCTATCTCGCAATCATAGTCCTTGAGTAGGTCCATCCACCTCCTCTGCCTCATGTTCAGCTCTGCCTGAGTGAATAAAAATTTGAGGCTCTTGTGATCCGTGTATATGGTAAATGAAGTACCATATAAGTAATGCCTCCAAATCTTCAGGGCGAAGATGATAGCCGCCAATTCCAAGTCATGAACTGGATATCGGGTCTCATGCGGCTTCAACTGCCTCGATGCATAAGCTACCACATGCTTATCTTGCATCAGAACACACCCAAGGCCCTGCAGTGATGCATCAGTATACAGAGCAAATCTGGAGTTCTCCGTAGGGATCACTAACACTGGCGCCGTCGTCAACCGGTGCTTTAATTCCTGGAAGCTCTCTTCACAAGCTTCTGACCAAAAGAAAGGTACACCCTTCTGGGTCAACTGAGTCAATGGCTTGGCAATCTTCGAAAAGCCCTCGACAAAGCGTCGATAATATCCGGCCAAACCCAGAAAACTCCGAATCTCAGGCACAGAAGTGGGGGCAGCCCACTCCATCACAGCCTCAATCTTCTTGGGATCTACAGATATCCCGCTGCTCGATATGACATGCCCCAGAAACACTACACTGCTCAGCCAAATTCACACTTACTGAGCTTAGCATACAACTGATGCTCTCTGAGAATCTGAAGCACTGTCCTCAAGTGTTTCACATGCTCTTCCTCGCTGCGGGAGTAGATAAGAATATCGTCAATAAACACAATGACGAACTGATCAAGATACTGCTGAAACACTCTGTTCATCAGACTCATAAAGACTGCTGGAGCATTCGTCACGCCGAACGGCATCACTAGGAACTCATAATGTCCATATCGGGTCCGGAATGCTGTCTTCTGCACATCTTCCTCTCTGACCTGAATCTGATGATACCCGGATCTCAAATGAATCTTGCTATACACCCTGGTACCTTGCAACTGATCAAACAGATCGTCGATCCATGGAAGAGGATACTTGTTCTTCACTGTAGCCTTATTCAGTTGCCGGTAATCGATGCACAACCGCATCGAACCGTCCTTCTTTTTCACAAAGAGAACTGGTGCGCCCCATGGCGACACGCTCGGGCGTATATATCCCTTGTCCAAGAGATCCTGTAACTGTTCTTTCAACTCCCTCAATTCTGTCGGTGCCATCCTATAAGGTGCACGAGAGATAGCGGATGTCCCTGGCAACAACTTGATCCCAAACTCGACTTCCCTAGCCGGTGGGAATCCTGGGATCTCTTCTGGGAATACATCAGCAAACTCTGCTACCACTGGTACATCCTCAACTCTGAGTTCTTTACTCTTCCCAGACGTGTCCATGGCATAAATGAGATAGCCCGTGTGTCCACGTTCCAATAGTTGAGTCATCTTGATCGCTGAAATCAACGGAATCTTCTTACGAGAACCGTTGCCATAGAAGGTCCACTGACTGCCCAACTCAGGTCTGAACTTCACTGTCCTCTGCCGGCAATCTACCACTGCCTGATATCTGTTCAGAATATCAATACCCAAGATGCAGTCGAAGTCTGACATACCCAGCACAATCAAGTCTGATCTCAATTCGTTGCCCTCAAAATAAATGAGGCAGTCTGCCATAAACTGATCAGCAACGACATTACTTCCAGTGGGTGTCGAGACAAGGAGAGGCGTGGGTAAAGAAGACGTGCGCATATGGTGTCTTTCCACAAAACCCACCGATACAAAAGAATGGGAGGCACCTGTATCGATCAAAATAAAAGCAGGGTACGTAAATAAATGACACGTACCGGCGATCACCTCCTCTGGGGCTGCCTGAGCCTGCTCCCTGGTCAGTGCATACACCTGCCCCTGGGGTGGTCCTACTGTCTGACCTCCCGATGGTCGAGGCCCAAACTGCTGCCTCTGCTGCACCGTCCTATCATCAAACCTCGGCCTGTTGCCCTGAAACTCAGACTGTCCTCCCCGAGTGGGGCAATACCGAGCGATGTGGCCCATCTTGCCACAGATATAACATGCAGGACACTTGTTTGAAGAATGTGGCCCTCCACAATTGTTGCACCTTGGCTCTCCCGGCCTATCCCCTTGTGAAGATCCTCGATTGGCCGACCAATTGCCCTTCTTGCCATCCTGTTTCTGACCAAAGTGTTTCTTTCCACCATATCGCGAAGATGAAGAGGCACCACGGGGTTTAAATGGTTCTCCCCGGGGCCTCAAACTGTCACTAGTCTGCCTCTGTTGCGGTACCGGTGGTGGCATAGTACTAGCATAAGCTCCCACCCCTAGCTCAGCAAGCTCCGCCCTCGTGAGAGCATCATCAAAAGAAGTTGGGTTATTGGTAATAACCCGGTCATAGAGCTCCGGTCGCAACCCTTTCATAAAGTTCCTCATCTTAGCGTGCCCATTGGTGGCAATGTGGGGAACGTACCTCAGCAACGAAGAGTACCGTGTGGCATAGTCTGCCACTGTCATGTTCCCCTGTTTCAGACTTGTAAATTCATCCTCCTTTGTCTGTCTCGCTGCTGCGGAGAAATACCGATTCAGAAACCTAGTCCTGAAGAGTGTCCAGTCAATCACAGCACCCAGTGCTCTCATTTCCATTACTGTGCTCCTCCACCACATCAGAGGTTTCTTTGCCAACTGAAACTCCGCTAGCCTCAGCCAAGCTGTCACAGCACAAGGAGCCGATACAAAGATCTGCTCAAGTCTTTCCAACCACTCTTCAGCCTCTTCTCCGGACTCTGTCCCCTCAAACCGGGATGGATGGTAAGACAGAAATTGCGTCAAGCTAATCTCACCCGGCAGTAATAACTGAACCACTGGTTCCATGCCTACGGCCGGTGGAGGTAGAGGGTTTGCCTGTCCAATACTTGCATTCACACTGCCAACATCTCCAACCTCCTCATTAGCAGCCATGCTGTAATACTAATGTTAACAACAATTCCAAAGCAGTATATATGTTATGCCGTTAGATAACAGGAATGAGAATAAGCACGTTAGTATAACAGGATATACATCAATATGCACCACATGCATAAACATGCTTCAAATGTAAGCACCTAGCCTATCATGCTAAGGCTACCCTTCACTCGTTCCCGGGTTCTCTAACCACTGCTCTGATACTACTAATGTAAGGACCCTAATCCTTAAGTGCGGAATCAAGGCATAATAGAGCTAATATAAATGATCAGAGTGAGAAATAACGTGTTGAGTTTATGAGCTTAAGCATTACATGCCAAAAATAAGGACTACCAAATGGATTAATTACATTCCAATCAATGAATGTTCAATTATAGTTTTATACTACTCCTAGAGTAGATACTATCCAAATAATCCCGTCCTTCAAGTCCCAAAAGCATCCTCAAAAGCTCACCATCTCAACCCGTTCAAGCCCTTCTATCATGCCAAAAAGGTACCTACAAGGACAACCCCCAAACATGAGCAATAATAATCATTCATATTCAACACAATATGAAGATAAAGCGTAAATGCATAATCATAATAAAACACTTCCTGTTTTCCTCATGCATTTCAAACGCTTCCCGTTTGGTTGTCCCTGTACCATAACTCATGAGTATAATCAATAGATTATTTTAAATGGTCTAAACATGTCATGAACATATACCATTTCATCAATACCAAAATGATCACCAATCCCTAGTCTGTCCATCACAATGTATTTTAATGCCCCTCGCTTATTTACATATAGGCGGCATAGGATAACCTCGCTTCAATGGACTGCGGGACTCCCACCCCTCGCCTCTCATTGAGCGGCAAATACCCTTTCCTCGCCCTATATGATAACCACGCTCAAATGTGACATGCGGCGCTCCCACCCCTCGCTTCACATTTAGCGGAACCAAACCAAATAGCGGCAAGCATTAAAATCATCAAGGGATGACCACGACTCATGGGATATGCACCAATAATCATATGCATCTATAAACATCATGCATAACATGTATTTGCATCCACTATGCAATACACATATATACTTGCATCCACAATGCATAAACAATAAGTATATAAGTACATGTACCGTTGGGGTGCCCGTACGTCCACTACGTACCTTTCCAAAATGTAGGATATGGTAGGACTTCAATTCCTTGGCTGCGTTGCCACCTGGGTTGGTTCTACATATTCACAAATACCAATATTAGAACCCAATAATAGTCCAATACCAAAAATCCCACAAAAATAACCAAAAACACCATTTTTGGTGTCTCGCGATCGATCGCCATAACGCCCCGATCGATCGCGAGACCTCACTGTCTCGAGCAACAAAAATAAACAATCCGCGATCGATCGCGGAGCTTGCGCCGATCGATCGCGGCCTCGCCGATCGATCGCGCCAAACTCGCGATCGATCGCTGAAGCTCACTGCCTCAGCTCTGTTGCTCGCGATCGATCGCGAGAAGGCGCCGATCGATCGCCGAGCTCTGGGCATGCGGGGTTTGGGCACTATTCACCCATCTTCAACCCCAACTCATACGTACCCACATACACCAACATCAACCAAACCCAACAACTCAAAACCAACAATAAACATCTATATAAACCCAAATATTTAACATCCAACCAAAATAATACCAAAACCACAACAACCCAACACAAACCCATTTTAAAACCCTTCAAACCAAATCAAACCTAAACAAAACCTTACAAAAATAACCATGAGGTACCCATACCTCTTGGGGATCTCAAATCACCCAACAATCTCCACAAAACAAGATATTTGAAAGGTTCCTCTTCACCCCCAAGTTTGAGCTCGAAAATTGGAAGGGAAAGGGTTTGTGGATTTGATTTTTGGTAAAGTTAAAAGTGATGGTTGGTAAGGTGTGGGGTTATAAAAGGGGATATAAAGTTGGGTTAATTAAAATATATACCAAAAGAATTCCATGGTGTATAAAACACCCCAACATGATATTTTCAAAGCATTAACTCAAAATGCACCAAATATCAATTAAACACATGATTTCTAATCAATTGCTACCAATGGCAAATAAATTATGCTTCCAATAATATTTACCCGACATGCACCACATGCACCCCGAAATGCAACCCCGGGTCACCCTATCCACATGACCATGCATTTCCATAAGGTAAATAAATTCCAACACATAATTAATTACCACATAATTAATCATTGTAAACACAATTAATACACCAAATTGCAATTAACCATTTCGGGGATATCACAACATGGTACTTCTTTAATAGACTCTCCACCGTCCTATTGCAAAAATGGGCGCCTCGATCACTTATGATTGCTCTTGGAGTCCCAAACCTAGAGAAAATGTTATGCTTTATAAAACCTGCAACCACTTTCGAATCATCAGTACTGGTGGCTAAAGCTTCCACCCATTTCGACACATAATCCACATCAAGTAAAATGTAAATGTGGGCAAAAGATTGTTGAAATGGTCCCATGAAGTCGATGCCCCATACATCAAAGATTTCACAATAAAGTATGGGTTGTTGGGGCATCTCATTTCGTGATGTTGCCTGTCTTTTGACACTCATGGCACGATTTGCAGAAATTATATGCATCATGAAATAAAGTTGGCCAAAAGAATCCACATTCTAATACCTTGTGTGCCATTGTTTTGGCTCCAAAGTGGCCACCAACCTCATGGGAATGACAAAAACGGAGTATAGAAGATACCTCATTGTCCGGAATGCAACGCCTGATGACTTGATCCGCACAATGTTTCCATAAGTATGGCTCATCCCAAACATAATACTTGGCGTCGCTTCGAATTTTCCCGCGTTGATTCCTATTCAATCCATTAGGAAAAGTGTTAGTGGCCAAAAAATTAGCAATACCTGCATACCATGGTAAAATGTCGTGTATAGCAAATAGTCATTCATCCGGGAATTCTTCTTTTAGACACGGTGTATCATTCATATTAACCAAACGACTTAGGTGGTCCGCCACTTTATTTTCTGAGCCTCGCTTATCTTTGATTTCAACATCAAATTCACTCAACAGTAAGATCCATCTTATTAGTCTTGGCTTTGCTTCCTTCTTTGTCATCAAGTACCGCAAGGCTGCATGATCAGAATAAATGACAACTTTAGCCCCGAGCAAATAAGATCGAAATTTTTCTAAAGAAAACACAACAGCTAATAGCTCCTTTTCAGTAGTGGAATAGTGCCGCTGAGCATCATTCAAGGTCATGGAAGCATAGTAGATGGCATGAGAAATCTTCCCAATCTTTTGGCCCAAAACGGCGCCCACTGCATAGTCGCTTGCATCACACATGATCTCAAATGGCTTACTCCAGTCAGAGGTTGGATAATGGGTGTGGATGTCAAGGATGTCTTTAATGTATCAAATGCGGTCTTGCATGCCTCATCAAATTCGAATGCCATATCCTTTTGTAATAATTTGCACAATGGTGATGCTATCTTGGCGAAGTCCTTGATATACCTCCGATAGAAACCTGCATGGCCAAGAAAGGAACGCACATCCCGCACACAAATAGGATAAGGTAGAGACTGAATAATATCAATTTTCGCTTTATCTACCTCTATACCCTTTGATGAGACCACATGACCCAAAACAATACCTTGCTCTACCATAAAGTGGCATTTTTCAGAATTTAGCACAAGGTTTGTTTCTATGCAACGCTTTAGGACAAGGGTAAGGTTAGTTAGACAAGCATTGAATGAGTCACCATAAATAGTAAAGTCATCCATGAATACCTCTAATATGTGCTCAGTGAACTCAGAAAATATACTAACCATACACCGTTGAAATGTGGCTGGTGCGTTGCAAAGTCCAAAGGGCATGCATCTATAAGCGAAGGTTCCAAAGGGGCATGTGAACGTGGTCTTTTCTTGATCTTCCGGAGCAATTGCAATCTGGAAATAACCGGAATATCCATCAAGAAAACAGTAATAAGAATGACATGCTAACCTTTCAAGCATTTGATCAATGAAGGGCAATGGAAAATGGTCCTTGCGGGTCACGGTGTTCAATTTACGGTAGTCAATGCAAACTCTCCACCCATTCTGAATGCGGGTGGTCACTAATTCATCGTCTTTGTTCCTCACCACTGTAATGCTAGTCTTCTTTGGAACTACTTGGATAGGGCTGACCCACTGGCTATCAGAAATAGGGTATATCATTCCAACTGCAAGAAGCTTTAAGATTTCCTCTTTCACTACTTCCATCATCGATGGGTTGAGTTTCCTTTGCGGTTGGCGTGTAGGTTTTGATCCTTCTTCAAGTAGAATCCTATGCATGCATGTCGAGGGGCTTATTCCTTTGATGTCAGCAATGGTCCATCCTATCGCGGTCTTGTGCTCCTCTAGCACTTGAATGAGCTCCTTCTCTTGGCTATCTCCCAACTTGCTAGAGATTATCACCGGTAATGTGTTTCCTTCTCCAAGGAACACATACTTTAGGTGACTTGGTAATGGCTTCAATGCAATAGTGGGTGCCTGCGATACATAAGGGAGAGGTCTAGAGTTAGGAATAGGCAATGACACAAATGAAATATTACCTTGTATCTCGGGCGTGGTATCCAACGCAGTGATGTTGTGTTCCACTTCATCTCCAAGTGGCAACTCGTCCTCAAAATGATCTAGAGGGGTGGTGAGGGCTACCTCCAACTCGTCTTTACCTGCAGTCTCAAAGATCCCTTGGGACAAGTAATCAATAATATCGATAGAGTAAACAGTATCATCATCATCACAAGGATATTTCATGGCATCATGTATATTGAATTTAACGACCTCACCATCAAACTCCATCGTAAGTGTGCCACTATGAACATCTATCTTAGTCTTGGATTTTTTCAAGAAGGGTCTCCCTAACAATATAGGGCTATTATTGTCCCCCTTTGCCATATCAAGCACATAAAAATCAGCGGGAAATACCAACTCATTTACCTGTACCAAGACATCTTCTAAAATTCCCCTAGGGTATGCATTAAAGCTATCTTCTAACTGAACAACTACCCTTTTTTCACTTAAAGGTCCTAGATTCAAAGAAGCATAGAGAGCGTATGGCATGACATTTATCGATGCTCCTAGATCTAGCATAGCTTTTTCAAGACGTGTTGTGCCAATTGTGCATGGAATGGTGAACATACCTGGGTCCTTGCACTTGGTAGGGATTTTCCTTTGGATGACTGCTGAGATGTTCTCCCCCAACTCAACCTTGCGGCATCCTTTAAGCCTTTGTTTCCTCTTGGCGGTGCACAACTCCTTTAAGAACTTTTCATAGCGCGGCACTTGCTTTATCGCATCCAACAGTGGAATGTTCACCTCACATCTTCGAAATGTTTCGTATAGGTTCTTGATGCTTTCATTCCTCCTATCTTCCTGATATGCGAGAGGGAAAGGGGGTTCAACTTATACTCACGGAGTGGAGGAGACTCGCCTTTTGGTTCTTCTTCTTGCATGGAATTGTTTCCCGTAGGCTTGATCTCTTTCTCCTCATCTTCTTTTTCGAGTTCTTTCCCACTCCTTAGTTTAATTGCGCTTGCATTCTCCCTTGGATTCACTACTGGTTGTGATGGGGAGTGTTTGATCTGTGAGAATCAATGCGATTTATTGCTGTTGCCATCTGACCCATGTGAGTAGTCAAGCTTTGGATGCTTGCTCTTGTCTCATGTTGAAATTTTAGAGATCCATTAGCAAGTTCCTTAACAATATTTTCTAAATACTCACCAGGTGTTGGGGTTGGAATGGCTTGTTGTGGCCTTTGGAATGGTGGCCTATATGGTGGTGGGTGTTGTTGCATCTGTGGCTCATTTTGATTCCCATATCTCAAATTTGGATGATCTCGCCATCCTGGGTTGTAAGTGCTAGAATAGGGATCATACTTCCGTTGTGGTTGTCCCGGAAATCCGCCTGCCGCATTTGCTTCCTCAATTGAAGGTTCTTGAAGTGTGGGGCAAGCGTCAGTTGGATGACTCGGTAGTGCACAAATTCCACATACCTTAGCACTTTGTCCCATTCCGATCACAAGTTGTTTCACAATACCTGTTAAATCAATCAATTGTTGTTCAAGGCTAGAAACATTTACCTCGCCTTGCTTCCTAAGTTTATGGTCCGATCGAGCAGTTCCAAACTGTTGAGAGTTTGCTACCATGTTCGCAAACAAGTGTCTTGCTTCCGTTGGCGTCTTATCTACAAATGCTCCTCCACTAGCAGCGTCCACCAAATTCCTGTCATTTGGCAAAAGACCCTCATTAAAATATTGAATCAGTAAATGTTCACTTATCTGATGTTGAGGGCAGCTTGCACAAAGCTTCTTGAAGCGCTCCCAATATTCATGCAGTGATTCCTCATGGAGTTGTCTAATGCCGTATATATCTTTGCGGATATTCGTCGCTCTTGATGCAGGAAAGTATTTCTCCAAGAAGGTTCTTTTCAGCTCGTTCCATGTAGTGATGGATCCAGAAGGTAAATAGAAGAGCCAATCTTTAGCCGCGTCCTTCAAAGAGAACGGAAAAGCTCGTAATTTGATTTGTTCCTCGGTTATTCCAGTCGGCTTCATCGTAGTGCACACTACATGGAATTCCATCAAATGCTTATGCGGATCCTCACCTGCAAGGCCATGAAAAGAAGGTAAAAGATGTATTAGGCCAGATTTTAATTCAAAATTTATATTAGTAGCAAGTGTAGGAAATGTTATGCAGAGAGGCTGTTGATCCAAAGTAGGATTCGCTAGCTGTCGTAGGCTTTGATTCTCTGCCATGATGGTCCTTTCCTCTTCTTCTTTCACTTGTCTTCGATTTCTCTTCTTAGGTGGTATAAAGTCCTTTCTATCTCGGGATCGTATTGATGTTCGTCCTCCTCAAATGAAAAATTGCCTGCGTGCATGATCAAACAGGTAAAAAGTACGGGAAGAAGAATATCAATAAAAGTTAACACAAATTAATAAAATTGCCTTCCCCGGCAACGGCGCCAAAATTTGGTAGCGTTTATCGCGTACGCCCAAATTAACCCTCTCAAGTTAATAACAGTAATGAATGTAGTAGCGTGAGTAGGGATCGATCCCACGAGGAAGGTTATATCTTTGTGTAACTTATGCAAACGAAAATAAAAAGGGGTTTTGAAGTCAAAGTAATAATACTACGATGCAAAATTAAACTAATACGCAAAATTATCTATATGAATTAACTTATGAGAAAAGTGCGATTCTTGGTTTTCGGTTAACTTTACAATTGGCGTTTACTATCTCGATCATCGATCTTCACAAATGGTTCAATTTCCATATGAATATCATCGTGGACGTTTAATCCAATAATCAAAGTCCTATCTCACCTTAAGTTTAGTTAAGTAGCCCAAGCGTTCTAGTTTAACCCTTATCACACAATCAATCAAAATACAAGCGATTAAGATTTAAATCGATGATAGCATATGAACTAGTGAGATCGATGAAGCTAAACAGCATAATCCAAGCGTCTATGTTTAATCTAGTCAATTGTTTTCCCTAAGAATTTAACAAACTCACAAACGGAATTTAATCAATCTTAGTTGCTTCGTAAATTAGAGGGATCAAACGATTCCGTATTTGATATCTAATTTAGCTTTAAGTTGTATGAACAATAGCTAGGTGATCAGTCCAACAATCATGCATAACAATTATGACAATCAAATCAGAAAAACAATTGATACTCAATGCAAATCAACAATCAAAACTTATCTCACAAGAATCGTAAACATCCAATGTATCGTTTTCCTCAACCGAGAATCACAAAAGTATTTAGCTACTCATAACTAGATTAAAAACAATCAAAATTAATCTAGAAAGCATTAAACTAATAGGAAAAGAAAAAGTTACTAAAAGGAAGCACGATTCCGGCTTGTCGATTCCGTCCTCGTTCTTCAAGCGTTCTTCACAAAAATTCAAAGAAGAAATTTCTAAAATCTAAAAAATATTCTAAGGTATGAAATTATGCTTAATATGTGGTAAAATCGTGTATATGAGGTATGGAGGCTGATGGAGTAGGGTAAAATCCATGTGGAAAGGAAAGAAATCAAGAATTTAAATTTCCAAAATCCTATTGGCGTAATTACGCCTAAAATGGCGTAACTACGCCTAAATTCCCGTAGCACTGGCGTAAGTACTCCTGAAATGGCGTCTGTACGCCTGATTTTCCATTTTTCTGTGAGTTTCGTATTTTGGCCATAACTTTCTCATACAAACTCCGAATTCAACGAGTCAGTTGTCCACGCGAAGATAACTCAAAGTTCTACAACTTTTATATGGACCACATTTCCAAAACTTGGCTCGAACATATAGAAATTTGAGGAGAAAGGAGCAACATGTGTCTTGGATTCTGGTTTTTTCCTCTTTTCTTCAACTTTATTGCTTCTTTCATCATTTTAGCTTGATTTCTTCACCTTTCCCTACATTTACACAAATATACGATTAGGTAGTATATGTATCAATGTATCCATCAAAATATACCAAATCGTAGACAATTAAGCTCAATAGATGTGTCTATTTCTAGTCACATCACCAAGCAAGGCGGGCGACCGTAGCTTGATAGTCGGGCGACAGGACCTGGCAAGGGCGGGCAACCGTACCATGCAAGGGCGGGCAACCGAGCCCTTACAAGGGCGGGCGACCAAGCCATTACCAAGGTGGGAAAACGGCTCGAACTTGAGGGGCGACTGGTGCTCATGCTTGAGGGGCGACTGGTGCTCTTGCTAAAGGGGGCGATCGTGCTCATGCCAAGGGTGGTTGGCGACCCCGTTGCGTACAATAATTTTCAAATTTAAACCTATTGGTTTTATTTACAGTTTATGAACCTATAATTAAATTTTAAATGGTTTAGAATTTAATTCATTAATTTTTATGTCCTAGCATGTTTTATGTGTTCTTTGAGCATGGTGCATGGTTATAGCCCTATGAGCAATTAGATTGTAATTTTGTGAATGGTTGTAATTTTAATATGACATGTTATTCGTTCCTTCTCTTTTTTTCTGAATGTATTCCCTCCCCTATGCTCCCCTCGAATGTAACTCGAGGTCTTCTCTATATCATGTAATTGTTATATAGTATAGTTTTAGCTTTTGTTGATGGAGATCAATGAAGTTGGACCATGGTGCCGAGACGAGGAGGCCATTCACAAATAGACCGAAGAGAGGTGCTTGGAGAAGTTACCCTTAGGTTGACCATTTAGATTTTCTCATTGGCTTGAGAAAATCAGTAGTTCGGGCTATAACCATGTCACGTTTATTTTATGTTGATGTATGTGATGCATGTTTATCATTTGATAGCTAATATTGATGGATGATATGTATATAAATATATATGTATATATGTACATGTACATGACATATTTTCAAAATCAATATTAATAAAATCGTGAGCTCTCCCTCTAATAATATTAAGTCAAGTTAGATGCCTTCCAATTAATAGTACTCGTCAAGACTTCGATTGAACATATGTAGGTTTGCCAAAGGAAAGTACCGTGACAATCTTAGTAAGGCGCGATAGGATAAATGTGATATCCGTATGACTATAAATTGGGTTCGACTTAACTAGCGTTATCTTAATAGGATTGGGAACCTAGAGGCATGGGGTTGTGTAATAATTCATTAGATGAATTAGAACAAAGTGTTGTTCGCCCAACCATCCAAGAGTTACATTTAATATAAGACATTATTAAATGATTAAAATCATAAAACTTATTTTGCATATATATTGTAGATATCCATGGTATCAAATAACATTACTAGTACACTATCATTGTGATCGGTCCTTGAGAAGGACAAATTGAACGGGACAAATTTCCTAGACTCGTATATGAATCTGAGGATCGTTCTCAAACAAGAGAAAAACCAATATGTCCTAGAGGAACTCTTACCTGCTGAGAAACCTCCTGCTACAACTGTAATGGCTATAGGGATGCTTACAAGAAGCATCAAAATGACGCTCTTTATGTTGGGTGCCTAATGCTTGCAACCATGAACTCTGAGCTTCAAAAGCTACATGAGGAAATGGATGCGTTCAATATGATTGAACATCTGAAGCAACTTTACCAACAACAAGCTAGACAAGAGAGGTATGACGTCTCTAAAGCGTTATTTCAAGGCAGAATGGTAGAAGGAAGCCTTGTTGGAACTCATGTACTCAAAATGATTGGATACATAGAGAATCTTGAGAAACTGGGTTTTCCGTTGGACAAAGAGTTGGCCGCTGACCTGATCTTGCAATTGTTGCCTGATAGGTATAGTCAATTTGTTTTAAATTACAATATGATTAAAATTGAGAAGACTCTACCACAGTTGCTTGGTATCTTGAGAACTTACGAGGCAAACACAAAGAAGTCTAAGCCCACAAATGTTCTTATTGTGAATAAGGGCAAGGGATAGACTAAAGCAAAGGGCTTTAAAAAAGATAAGAAAGTCTCTGTCAAATCTAAGCATCGTGCTACTGCACTTAAACCAAAGGGAGGAGTGGCTAAGGAAGGAAATTGCTTCCATTAAGGTGAGACCTGACATTGGAAGAGAAACGTTATACTTGGAAGATCTTAAGAAGACGAAGGGAAGTGTAACTTCTACTTGAGGTATTTTTGTTATAGAAGTCAATCTATCTACTTCTTCATCATGGGTATTAGATATTGGATGTGGTTCTCACATTTGTGTTAATGTGCAGGAACTCAAAAGAAGTAGAGTGTTGGCAAAAGGCGAAGTTGACCTAAGAGTGGGAAATGGAGCAAGAGTTGTTGCATTAGCTATAGGAGATTATTCATTAACTTTGCCTTATGGTTTAATTTTAGATTTACAAGACTGTTATTTTGTGCCATCGATTACTAGAAACATCATTTCAATTTCTTGTTTAGATACGATGGGTTTTTCATTTATTATAAAGGACAAATGTTGCTCCATTTATTTGAATGAGATGTTTTATGCTAGTGCACAATTGATTAATGGTCTCTATGTTTTAAATCTTGATATGCCTATAACATAAATACTAAGAGGATTAAGAGTAATGATTCTAATCCAACTTATCTCTGGCATTGTCGATTGGGACATATAAACGAGAATCGCATATCAAAACTTCATAAGGATGGAGTTTTAGATTCATTTGATTTTGAATCATATGAAACATGTGAATCTTGTTTAATGGGCAAGATGACTAAAACCCCTTTCAAGGGACATGTTGAAAGGGCAAATGATTTATTGAGTCTCATACATAGTAATGTTTGTGGCCCAATAAGCACACAAGCTAGAGGTGGTTTTCAATATTTCGTTACATTTACTGATTACTTCAGTAGATATGAGTATGTGTACCTAATGAAACATAAATATGAAACCTTTGAAAAGTTCAAGGATTTCAAGAATGTAGTACAAAATCTGCTTGGCAAAAGTATCAAAATCCTACGATCAGATCGAGCAGGTGAATACTTAAGCCAAGAGTTTCATGACTATCTAAAGGAGTGTGGGATAGTCCCACAACTCACATCTCCGTTTACTCCACATGGAATTGTGTATCTGAAAGGAGGAATCGAACTTTGTTGGACATGGTTCGATCTATGATGAGTCACGCAGATCTTCCGATTTCCTTTTGGGGACATGCTTTAGAAACATCAATATTTATACTGAACCATGTTCCATCTAAATCAGTTCAAAAGACGCCATATGAGATATGGACTAGGAAACATCCTAGTATGTCTTTTATGAAGATTTAGGATTGTGAGGCTTATATGAGACGTCACGCCTCCAATAAACTTTGACCCAAATCTGATAAGTGTTCATTTGTGGGGTATCCTAAGGAAACAGAATGATACTATTTCTATTATCCCACCAAGAACAAAGTGGTTGTTGCTCGGACATGTGTCTTTCTTGAAAGAGAATATATTTCTAGAAGAACCAATGAGAAACAAATAAAACTTAGTGAAGTACAACCACAACAAAACATTGATCATGATATTGAGATGGAAACAGAGCAGTCACCACAAGCTGTTGTGGACGAAATGCCTACTCAAGAGACAAAAGCCCAGCGTAGGTCTGTAAGAGTACACCGGGAGCCACAGAGATATGAATTTCTTGTGACTCGACAAGGTGACTTACTACTCATTGATGATGATGAACCTTCATCCTATCAAGAAGCTATAATGGGCCCTGATTCTGAAAAATGGCTAGAGGCCATGAAATCTGAGATGGAATCCATGTATGTAAACAAGTATGGACTTTGGTTGACCCACCTGAAGGGGTAAGACCCATAGGGTGCAAATGGATTTTCAAGAAGAAGACTGACATGGATGGTAACATACAAACCTTTAAAGGATGATGGTTGCTAAAGGTTTCAAACAAATTCATGGTATTGATTATGATGAAACTTTTTTGCCAGTTGTAATGGTTAAATCCATCATAATCTTACTTGGAATAGTTGCATTCCATGATTATGAAATCTGGCAGATGGATGTCAAAACTGCTTTCCTTAATGGAAACTTACTTGAGGATGTGTACATGACACAACCAGAGGGTTTTGTTGATACAAAGGATGCTGGAAAGATATGCAAGCTACAACGATGCATTTATAGATTGAAGCAAGCTTCTCGGAGTTGGAATCTTTGTTTCGATGATGCGATCAAAGAGTTTGGTTTCATCAAGAACGTAGATGAACCTTGTGTCTACAAGAAGGTCAGTGGGAGCATAATTATCTCCCTAGTGTTGTATGTAGATGATATACTTCTCATTAGGAATGATATCCCTGCCTTGCAATGTGCAAAGATTTGGCTAGGGAATTGCTTTTCTATAAAAGACTTGGGTGCAACCACCTATGTGTTAGATATCAAGATCTATAGAGATAGATCAAGAAAATTACTTGGCCTAAGTCAAAGTACATACATAGATAAAGTGCTAAAACAGTTTAGCATGCAAGAATCAAAGGAATGATTCGTGCTTATGACACATGGGATACATCTCTCGAAGGATCAGTGTCCTTCAACACAAGATGAGAGACAAAGCATGAGTAAGATTCCATATGCGTCAGATATTGGATCTATCATGTATGCCATGATATGTACTCGTCCCGATGTTACATATGCTTTAAGCATGACGAGCAGATATCAAGTTGATCTAGGTGAATGTCACTGGATCGCTGTCAAGAATATCCTGAAGTACTTGAGAAGAACTAAGGATACAATTCTTGATTTATGGAGGTGAGGAAGAACTCAATGTAATAGGTAACACTGATGCAAGCTTCCAAACCGACAATGATGATTTCCGATCGCAAGCAGGCTATGTGTTTTGCCTAAATGGCGGTGATGTGAGGTGGAAGAGTTCAAAGCAAGAGACAGTAGTCGATTCTACCACTGAAGCTGAGTATGTTGTTGTCTCAGATGCAGCAAAGGAAGCCGTTTGGATCAAGAAGTTCATTTCTGAGCTTGGGGTTATGCCTAGCATTCTAGATCCGATTGAACTCTATTGTGACAACAATGGAGCCATCGCATTGGCTAAGGAACCCAGATCTCACCAATGATCCAAACACATACTTCGGCGTTATCATTTCATTCGAGAAATCATTGAAAGAGGGGATGTAAAATATGCAAAGTACCAACTGATGATAATATATATGACCCGCTGATGAAACCGTTGTCACAGCAGAAGCATGGTCGTCATTCTAGATCTTTAGGCAAATAAGTACATTTCTGATTGGTCTTAGTGAAAGTGGGAGATTTGTTGGGATAGCCCTAAGACAACTCATTAGATGATTGATTTTGGTATACAATGTAATATGATTTTATTAATGGCAATTCATTATTATAGATTATTCCAGTATCTGTGTAATATATATGTTAATGTCCTTAGAATAATATTGTATTATTATTAAAGATTGTACCTAGTCAAGTATTGTCATGAATTAGGATAATGATAATGCATTGAGACTAGTATGTATTGGTTGATGAATTTGTTCATGGATATGAGATATCGAACCAACACATGGGTACATGTTAGAGAACTATGTACTGGACAGACCCACCATGAGAATGCTTCATGGATAGTTATATGAATGTCATAACCAATTCCCATAGTGATAATAGTGTATGTAATCCTTACGACTTGAGATCACCAGAGATCCCAATATAAGGAGTTGTGTATCTTGATATTGTCAACTGTTACCTATAACAGAGTAAACTATAAAGATAATCATTGGATACTGTGATATCCCCGAAATGATTATGTGCTTTTAAACATTAATTATGTTATGAGGATTATGGTGGTAAATTATGGAGTTGATTTATTTATATTGGGAAATGCATTTCAGGGTGCATGTGTTATATGTTGGGAATTTGGGTTATGGCATGATTATTTGGGGTGGGTGTTGTTCGTTTTGGTGAAGCATGTTTAATTGGAATTGGAAGTATTTTATTGCTTAAATACTATAAAATATCATGTGAGGATATTTTAATACATCGTGCTAAATACCGGGACCAAAACATAACACATCCCACCACCCACCACCCAACCACCCCCCTCAACCCATACCCATTTCAGCTACCCATACCCCTCACTTTAACCTCCCACCACTCAACCTCTATCACTCATTTCTCCCCCAATTCCTTCCTCATTTTCGTCCATCATCCAGCTGCCAAGGAGGAGGAGGAGGCTTGACATTTATTGGTGTAAAACCTTGCTAAAAAGAGGAGCAAAAGTGGTAAGGAAACCATAGCTTGTTTTGGTTAATTTGTGGGTTGAGTTGTGATAAGTTATTGTATAGAAATGGTATGTAAGTGTAGGTTTTGTTAAACCTTTGATTTAAGTACTTTCATGGTGTTATTATGAAGCTCCTAGCATGTTTATTTGAACATGATGTATGCTTAATTGGGTGGATCTGTTGGTATGAAAAGTGGTGCTCGAAAATTCTGGAAAAAAAATATGATACCCTGTTTTTTTCAGAGAGCTTGGGTGAGTACTGATAGAGTTGGGCGATTTGATACATGTGGGTTTAAGTTTGGGAAGAACTTTGTTTTGAATACATGCACGGTAGTACCTTGTAGCTCTTAGCATGTTTGTTCAAGCATGTTGTATGTCTTATATGCTAGATTGGATGGTATGAAGATGGGTGTTTGAAAAATCTGGAGAAATCGCGTACACAGCGTGTGGCGATCGATCGCTACAAACGCAGCGATCGATCGCCGAAGGCCAGTAGCTAAAATCGAAGGCAGGCGATCGATCGCCATAAATGGAGCGATCGATCACCTCGAGCCAGTGAAGTCTGGCGATCGATCGCCTCGATGCAGCGATTGATCGCCAGCTGCTGAATAGTGGAAAATGATGTTTTTGTTGGATTTTTTGATTTTGGTCTATAAATTGGCATCTAATATTGTGTTGTACACTGGTGTAGAGCCTTCACAGATAGCCACACAACGCAGGGGATAGAGTCCTGCAACATACTTTATTTTGGAAAGGTACGTAAGCGACGTACGGGCACCCAACGGTAACATGTATTATATGTTCATTATTTGACATACGATAAATGCAAGTTTGTGCATTATGAGTACGATACATGTTGTTATGCATTGTTGTTGCATATGTATGATGTGGAACATTTGGTGTGTATTCCACGAGTCACGGTTATCACAGTGATGATTTTAATACTTACCGCTATATACCGCTAAAAATGTGGAGCGAGGGGTGTAGGTCCGCTTGCACATGGAGGCGAGGTTTACCATACGAAGTGAGGATAGAAATACCGCTTGTATGAAGAAGCGAGGGAGGGGAGGACCGCTTGTTCTAAAGTTATGAAGCTGGGGGCATTAAAATACACTGATGATAAACTGACTAAGGTTTGAAGTAAAGATTTAAGAAGTGAAGTTATGTCATGACATTTATTTAAAGAAACCATAATATCATGTATTGATTTGATTATGAGTTATGGTACAGGGACAACCAAAATGGGCGTTTTAAATGCATTGGAATTCAGGAAGTATCCTATGCCTATGATTTATGCATTTATGCTTTACATTCATATTATGTTGAATATGAACTATGATGTGCTCATGTGTTGGGGTTGTCATTGTAGGTGCTTTTGACACGGAGAACCAGGGTCGGGGTTGATACGCTGAGCTGTAAGGAGTGCTACAGGATTAGCAGAATAGAGAATTACTTTTGTATAGCTTCTACAAAGAGTAGAGTAAAGCTACAGTTTAGTAACATTTTGTTAGGAATATGTATAATTCATTTTTGAACTTTTGGTACTGTAATCTCTTAAGCTCAGGATTATCAACACAGCCTAATACTCTGATTTATGAATGATTAGTTCTCTTAATTGTACCTTAGAATCTTGTTTAGATAACGGGGTGTGAGACCCCATTATCTAATCAACAATATAAGGTGCAATTAAGAGAACTAATCATTCATAAATCAGAGTATTATACCGTGTTGATATCCTGAGCTTATAGAGATTACAGTACCAAAAGAATTTCAAAAGGGATTAGTCACATTTCTTAGTAACAGCGTGTAAGGCTATAGTTCTACTACACTCCTTGTAGAAACTATACAAAATAAAACTCTGTTCTGCTAATCCTGTAGCACTCCTTAAAGCTCAACGTGTCAACCCCGACCCTTGTTCTCTGTATTAAATGCACCTACAAAGACAACCCCCAACACATGAGCACATCATAATTCATATTCAACATAATATGAATGTAAGGCATAATGCACAATCATAGATATTAAATACTTCCTGTATTTCCAATGCATTTAAAACGTCCATTGGTTGTCCATATACCATAACTCATAATCAAATCATTATATGAAATTATGGCTTCTTTAAATAAATGTCATGACATAACTTCACTTCTTAATCTTAAATTCTTCTTAGTCAGTTTATCATCAGTGTATTTTAATGCCCCTCACTTCGTAATTTTCTTAACAAGCGGTACTTCTTCCTCGCTTCTTCATACAAGCGGTATCTCTTTTTCGCTTCGTATGGCATACCTCGCCTCCATGTGCAAGCGAGCCTCCCCCCTCCCGCTCCACATTTTTAGCGGTATAAGCGGTAAGCTATTAAAATCATCACCGGGATAATCCCGACTCGTGGAATACACACCATTTATTCCACAACATACATATGCAATAACAATGCATAACAACATGTATCATACTCATAATGCACAACTTTGCATCTATCATGTGTCAAATAATGAATAAATAATACATGTTACCTTCGGGATGCCCGTACGTCGCTTACGTACCTTTCCAAAATATGGTGTGTTGCAGGACTCTATCCCCTGCATTGTGTAGCTATCTGTGAAGGCTCTACACCTGTGTACAACAAAATATTATGCCAATTTATAGTCCAAAATCAAAAATTCCAACAAAACATCATTTTTCCTTATTCTGCCTCTGGCGATCGATCGCTACTCCGAGGCGATCGATCGCCAGACTTCACTGGCTTGAGGCGATCGATCGCGACATTCATGGCGATCGATCGCCTGCCTTTGGTTTTGGCCACTGACCTTCGGCGATCGATCGCCGCATTTGTGGCGATCGAACACCCATTTTCATACCATCAAATCTAGCATATTACACATACAACATGCTTGAACAAATTCGCCAAGAGTTACAATATACTACCATGAGTGTAATCAAAACAAAGTTCCACTCAAACTTAAACTCACGTGCATCAAAATCGCCCAAATTAAAACAGTGCTCACACAAGTTTTCTGAAAACAGGGCATCAATCTTCTTTTCCCAGATTTTCGAGCATCTACTTTTAAGCCATCTAATCTAGCACATAAGACACACAACATGCCCATACAAACATGCTAGGAACTTCATAAAAACACCATCAAAGTACTTAAATCAAAGGTTTAACCAAAACCCACACTTACATGCCATTTCTACACACCCCTTTATCAAAACTCAAACAAACATTAACCCAAGACAACACATGGTTCCTCACCTATTTTCCTCCAACTTTTGCAAGGTTTTTAAGCATTAAAAATGGCAGCTCTCATCCTCCTACAAGCAGCTGGTAAGTGGGACGAAAATGTGGAGGAGAAGGGAAGGGATTTGAGTGGTAGAGAGTGAGTGAATTATTAGGGCAAGTGGGGGTATGGGTCAGCTATGCAGAGTCATCAACATGGGTTGGTAGGGGGTGGTTGGGTGTTGGGTGGTGTGATGTGTTATGTTTTGGTCCCGGTATTTAGCACGATGTATTAAAATATCCTCACATGATATTTATAGTATTTAAACAATAAAATACTTCAAATTTCCAATTAAACATGCTATACCACGATGACCAACACACACCCCAAATAATCATACTACAACCCAAATTCCCAACATACTTCACATACACCCTAAAACAAATTTCCCCAATATAATTAATTCAACACAAAGAATTAATATCATAATCTTCATAACATGATTAATGTTTAAGAACACATAATCATTTCGGGGATATCACACGGGGTCTTACATTTAGTGGTATCAGAGCAGTGGTTAGATAACCAGGGAACGAGTAAAGGGTAGCCTTTAGAAACAAGTTGCATAGGTATTCACTGGTGGGCATGTTTATGCATATGGTGCATATTTTTGTATAAGTTGTTATACTAACACGCTTTTGAATATGATTACTCTTGTTATCTAACGGCTTATATAAGAGCACCCAATGAATAAGCGTGTATCTGATGTATAAAACACTCTACCGGATACCGTTACTGGACTTCAATCCTGGAAGCACCTCCCAAGTACAGTTCGATCTCAACACTGGATCTATGTACTTATTCAACCAGCTCGGGTACCTCGATCCTGGAAGTACCTCTATCATCAGCCCGAGCTCAACTCCAAAGCTACTGCCACTGCACCTGTGTTACCTGCCCCAACAGAGACAGCACCCACACGGGGTGGGCATACCAATACCACCAAGCCAATAAGCATAACATTGCAATTCAAATACAGAATGTAAATGCTATAATTTAAATGATACTCCCTGGATGGTAACACCCTCATCCGGGATCCCCTGTATTGTCCATGTTCTCAAAATAACCAAACTCATCAAATTCCCAAAACCAGTTAATCGTCACATAGATTAACTAATACCGTTCTATTATGCCAGTTCCATGATCAATATGGTAAAAACATAATGTAAAAGACCATAGATATCACATATATCTAACCAATAATTTCATATTCCCGTTTCATTGCTCGCTCCACAATGGCGGCATACTAAACCTCGCGCACGCTCAACAATAGCGGCACCATAACCGATGGTCGTTCAACGGCGATCGCATCCCAAATCATTGCTCGCTCAATAGCGGCACCGTATGGTTCCCAATGTATAACCATTTGACGCAAATACTATTTACCATGCATATTGTTATCCATTTATAGCAAATTTCATACACCATGCATTTCAATACCTATCCGATGCAATTTCCACATGCCGCAATTATCACACACCATGTGTTCCAATACCCATTTAGTACAATTTCCACACACCATGCATTTTACAGTTGCAATACTAAAATAGGCTATGCTCGTACGTCATACGTACCTTAAAATTCCGTAGTCCGAATCAAACTTTGCAATATGTTGTGCTTATGAAAACTTTGAGCAGACTGGTAAAATGAATATCTTTCGATAACGGTTCTGCTCAAGAATGTCTTGACTTGTAAGCTTGTGCTGTTTTTGTTTCTTGATTGATCAGTAGTCGTCCATCTTCGAGAACTCTAGTTGCATCCTTATATAGTCGTTTATACTAACGACACTATTTCCTTTTCTGTGCAACTCTTGACTCTGTTCATTCTCTGAACAAGCTTCAGTCTTATTCTTTTAGGCACTTTCCCTTCTGGTCTGTGCTTTTGGCGTCTGTCAGATGGACTCTCCTTTGTCTACTTACCTTTTAAGGCAATCTTTAGTCCTTGGTCTTTTTCAGCATTAATTACATAATTAAATGCTTCAATAAATAGCCGTTAATGATTCAGATTGAAACGAAGCTTATCTAACTTTGTCTGCTCTGATCCGATGTTCATTGAGCCGATCTGTGCTTCGATCTGGTCAGACTGGTTTGCATCGATCCGTTCTGATTTTGCGATAGACCATATCGGTCTGATCTGCTTTGACATGGTTTCATGGCTCGATCGGTCTGATCTGTTTTGTCATCTTTAAAATCCGGAACTAACAAAACCTCAAGGAAATTTTGGGATTTGAGGCTTGGATTGAGCCTTCGGAGGTGTTAAATAACCCTTCCTTTCAAGTTTTATTATCATGGTCTATACATTTGGGTCGAAAATTATGGGTTAAGTCAAGAAAACTTGCTGTCAAAATGAATCTGCAGAAAAGTGTTTTTGGACAGTCCGTATTTTGTATTTTCGACATTTTAACCTTCAAATTTGACTTTGAGCAAAACACAAAAGTTGTAGATCTTTAAATTTTATATAGTTTTAAAAAAAAAAAAGCATGCGATTTGGATCACCGAAGTAAATGTTATGTCGATTTTACTTTAAGCGCTCATTTTTGACTCTGCATGTTCATGCATGTTGCATGCAGACTGTGTTTTGAGTTTCTGGGCAAATTTTGTTTCGAACTTGATGTCGGTATTCAAATTAAAGTTGTAGGTCTTTGATTCTCTTCGATTTTTTTAAAAAAAAGAGGACTTAATTTTGAGTTATTTTGAAGAAGTTATGAATTTTATACCTTTAGTGCTCATTCTGAGCCCTGCATGTGGCGAAAATACACATGCAATGTGTTCTTCGGATTCCTGAGCATTTTTGGCTAGGAATTCTGAAAAAATGTCTAGAAATAGGAATTGTAGTGTTTCAAGTTGACTGTAATGTTCCACTAGAATTACTTAATTTGGATTTGAAACGGAAAAGTTATAGTATTTTTACTAACACTGCTCAAGCTGGAAATAATTTTTTTAATGCTACGGTTTTAGTGTTCAAACCCCATTTAGATGGTTGAACTATCTTGACATCATAATAGATGAAATGTAGTGTGAGCAGTGGAGTCGAGTCGTTTTGAAGTCTTATGAATTTATAGTGATTTTTCTACGAAAATGGGTCAGGCTTAAAATTTAAGAAAAACGCTAAGGGGTCAATACTTAGAAGTTGTATTTGATTCAATGCACTACTTGAACACTTAGTGTCATTTTTGAATTTATATGACCAGGTTTATAGATTCCGGGGTTGATTCGAGGAGTACTCGGTAGATTAGCTTTGGTATGAGGAGAAATGAGTTTTATCATGACGTCTTGCGGATACACGTAATGATGCTATTGTATGATTTTACATGTCATTAATTGATTTATATGATTTAACTGTCACTATGTGAATCTTATGTGACTATATGACATGTTGAGAGGTATTGTACTACATGAAATTTGAATTACATGATATGTATTGACTTTGACATGAAACTGCATGACATGTTGAGTTGCATATGTCATATGATGCATAGATGATTCATGGGCATATCATATTGATCTATCCATTTCTTTGATATACTTGATGATGACTGAGTTGATTTACTCTGAGTGTCGGGGACGATGGGCACTACGATGACATCCAGTGTAGGTAGCGACTGTAGTCACGCGCGTTGCTACCGGACCTATACACGAGGGATGACGAGCACAACACATGATGATTCTCCTAGCGCAAAGTGTGTGTGTTATCACCCTCTGCTCGAGCTGATATTGATTGATGATACCTTCCTTTGGACTCCGATATTGGTATCTTGAGATTCGATTCTTTATACCCATTAATTCGCATTCATACATGGTATGCATTGCATGATACTTTGTCATTCTTGACGTGATTCTATTTATTTCTCGTACTGGGTTCTGACCCCCATAGTGGGGGCTATCATGTCTTTTGTTGTTCGGGCATGACAGGTGTTACAGGTAGACAGATGTTGGATGCTCGTGGGGAAGTATCTTAGAATACCTAAGTTCGGTTTTGGTATGTTGAGTCCGAGTCCCAGTAATTGTTAGAGTACTTTTTAATTACATTTTAAATTATCGGGGTATGCCCCAAGTATCTGTATTTTAAGTATTCTATTACTGGTTGGTTTTATACTTGCTTATGTGATGATCAACATGTTGAATTGAGAAACTGGAATTACATATTTCAGTATCATTATATATGCATCACCTAAAAGCAAAATTTTTTTAGGGCCATTTGACAAGACATTTGAAATAAATCTTTCGATGTTTAAGTAAATTAATCATTATGTGTTATTAAACACCATATTAGGATCGCGCCCTCACATGCAATGTCCTTATTTGTCAAGAAATTTGGCAAGTTCATAAAGAAAAGCCAGAAGACATATCAGCCTTACCCAAGGAAGCAGAACTTTACGAACAGATCAGAAGAAGACGACCGTGTCTGCTTTAACTGTCTTAAACCGGGACATTTCATCGCCGACTATACTAAACCAAAGAAGGATGATCAAAAGAGAGCCTCCAAGGACTACAAGAAGTCTAAGGAGGAGAGAAGATCATCCAAAAGAGATAGAGATCAGAAAGTACTTGTTGCTGAGGAAAACAAGAGCAAATGGGCTGATTCAGAATCAGAATCAGTAGAATCTTCAAGTTCTTCAAGTGAAAATGAAGATGAAGAAGTCCACTGCCTCATGGCGAATGATGATAGTGAGGTAACATATTCTGACCTTTCTGTATTTACACATACTGAACTCACAAATGCACTGGAAGACGTGATAAATGAGTATCCGCTGTTGTATGAGTCCTTCGATAACTACAAGCCTGGACATACTAGCCCAATCGAACAACAGAACAGTAAACTTTATTGTGAACAATCAAGGGAGCTGGAATGCTTAAAAGAGAAAGTAAGTCTACTCGAGAAAGAAAAAGGATGAAGTTAAATGTGCACACCATAAACTTATCAAGTTGGTTCGCACATTGAACACATCAACTGCTAGAAAATATGAAATACTAGAGTCGATAAGGCTTGCTGGTGATCTTGCCGTATAGGCTATATCAACGATGACAGTAATACCTCTAGCACTCAATCTCAGCTGTGTCTGGTAAAGAACAAGTCTCAAACAATGAACTTTGTTAAATCCAGCACAGTATATGAACCAAGTGAATTGGGAATGGAACCTGTTAAGCAAACACTCATTAAGGAGCGGGCCTCACATAAATGTATTGGTTATGTTAAGCAAATAGAGAAGACTAGACCAGTACAACAGTCCAATCATGGACATAAGTCTACCGGTCAGGCAACTCGAGAAGCGAAACCTAACTGGTATTATAATTGTATGACTGTCCAGAAGAGATATATGCTTCCAAACAGGAACCAAAAATCAAAACAACATGCGTACACTCAAGATCACACTCAACACCCTAAAATACCAACACCAGTTAATGTCCACGCATTTCAGGATACATACAGATCCAAGAAATTCAGGGTTATTCAAGTGTGGGTCCCTCTAATCTTGTCTGGACCCAAGTAGGATTGGTACCAATGATATCATCGCTTTAAATGCAGAGATCTAGGATCCAGCAAGTTTGAAGCTCGGAGTGGTTTCTGGACAGCGGATGTTCTAGACACATGACAGGAAGTGCTTGTCTACTGTCTGAATTACTAGACATCACCGGACCAAGAATAACTTTGGGTGACAACGCGAAAGGTAGAACCGTGGGTAAGGGTAAGATTATCTATGGTAACATTATCATTAAAGATGTGCTGTTAGTTGAAAATCTATGCTATAACTTGATTAGCATTAGTCAACTATGTGATAATGGATATTCAGTGTAGGAAAAATGCATGACAATACATATAAAATAGATTGGAATTTTATTCAGCTAGCCTCACCTACTTGCTTTGCTGCCATAAATAGTTCCAAAAATTGTCAGTCAGCGTAAGCTTGAGTTAGTTGATGGACTGCCCCAGATAGAGTTCTCAAAAGATAAGATTTGCTCAGCATGCCAGCTTGGTAAGGAGATCAGATCTACCTTTAAGAACACAGGTAGTATATCTTCTTCTCGATGCCTAGTGTTGCTGCACATGGATCTTTTTGGTCCTATACCAGTAACAAGTCTAAGGGAAATGAAGTATACCCTCGTGTTAATAGATAAATTCTCTCGTTTTACGTGGGTGATGTTCCTAAGTGGCAAAGATCAGGCTACTCCAAAGCTGATCAAATTACTAAAAGACTACAAAATGAGAAGTCGTGTGGGATATATAGAATTCGCAGTGATAAAGGCACTGAGTTTACCAACCTGTAATTCGAATCAGATGACCTTGGTATTAAACACGAATACTCTGCCGCTAGAACCCCGTAACATAATGGAGTTACTGAGCGTAGGAACCGCACTTTGAAAGAAGCTGCGCGAACTATTCTTGCAGAGTCAGAAATATATCAGAGATTTTGGACAGAAGCAGTTAATACAGCTTGATACACACATAACAGATCGATGATTAATAAACGAGCGAACAAAACACCTTATGAGATCTGGAATGGCAGTAAGCCAAATATTTCTTATTTCCATGTGTTTGGTTGCAAATGTTTTATTCATAACAATTGAAAGACTCATCTCACCACTTTTGATGCTAAATCTGGTGCTGAAATATTTCTTGGTTACTCTACTGTTAGATAAACCTGTAGAGTATTTAACAATAGAACCCTTAAGTAGAGGAATCTATTCACGTAAAATTTGATGAATCTCTTGATAATTCCACATCTGAACTGCGAATCAATAATTTGAGTAATAGATTTGAAATACGCATATGATGACTAGTTGAATTACAGTAGAAGGGTCGACTGCATTTTAGAGCCAGAAGTTCCGGAGGGGCAAGCAGCGGTACCTGCTGGTCCACATGAGCTGAACCCTACTGCCGAGGACGCAATTATTTCAACCCCTACTGCAGTAGATATTGCAAATGCCAACGATGAATCATTTCAATCTTCTGAGCTACCAACTCAAATACCTGCCGACGTAGAAACAAATCATCTTGGACCTCCGCTCCGGTGGAAGAAGAATCATCACCTGAGCAGGTCATAGGTAACCCTTCTGCTCCTCTCAGAACCAGAGGACAGATGATTAATGAATTTCTTCATGGTGCATTCATCTCCCACATAGAACCCAAGAAGATAGATGATGCCATTTTTATTCAAACTTGGTAGATGCCATGCAGGAAGAACTTAATCAATTTGAGGGAAATAAAGTTTGGCACTTAGTACTACGTCCACCGCATCACACTGTTATAGGTACCAAATGGGTATTTAGAAATAAATTGGACGAGAATGATACAATAATCAGGAATAAATAAGATTAGTTGTACATGGATACAGACAGGAAGAAGACATTGATTTAGATGAAACATTTGCCCTTGTAGCCCGTTTAGCAGCTATTCCCATATTTCTTGCATTTGCTGTTTTCAAAGACTTTAAAGTCTATAATATGGACATTAAGAGTGCTTTCCTTAACGGAAAACTCCAAGAAGAGGTTTATGTTGAACAACCTCCTGGATTCGAAAACCATCAGCAGCCTTCTTTTGTTTATAAACCGGACAAAGCTTTGTATGGTTTGAAACAAGCTCCCCGAGCATGGTATGAAACTCTTTCAAAATATTTGACTGGTCATGATTTTAAGATTGGCAAGGTGGACAAAACCCTTTTTAAATTCACAAAGGGTGACCATACCATACTGGTTCAGATTTATGTTCATGATATTATTTTTTGTAGTACTAACCCAAAACTCTGTGAAAGGTTCTCTAAAATCATGCAGGATCAGTTTGAGATGAGCATGATGGGAGAGGTATTGTTTTTCCTAGGATTGCAAGTCAAGCAGTCTACTAAAGGAATTCTGATCAATCAATCAAAGTACACCGAAGAACTGTTAAAGAAATACAGAATGAGCACTACTTCGGCAGCACCACACCCATGAGCTCGTATGCTAAACTAGATTTGGACAAAGCAGGCATACCAATAGAAGTAACTATGTATCGTGGTATTATCGGGTCTCTACTGTATTCGAAAGCCATCAGACCTGACAACATGTTTGATGAATGTATGTGTGCTCGCTTTCAAGTCAATCCTAAGCAATCACATTACACTGCCGCCAAGAGGATCCTTAAATATTTAAAAGGAACTGAGAATGTTGGCCTCTGGTATCCCAAGGATTCTACATTTAATTTAGTTGGATATTCAGATGCTGACTATGCCGACTGCAAAATTGATAGGAAGAGTACCAATGTATACTGTCAATTCCTAGGAGATAGATTGATTTCATGGGGTTGCAAGAAGCAGACATCCATCGCAACGTCTACTGCAGAGGCAGAGTGTCTTGCTGCTGGAAGCTGTTGTGCCCAACTACTGTGGATTCAACAACAACTAAGAGATTATGGAATCGAGTCCACTGAGGCACCGATATTTTGTGATAATACTTCTGCAATAGCTATCACGTATAATCTAGTTCTTAATTCTCGGACCAAGCATATTGATATTCATCATCATTTTATCCGACATCATGTAATGAAGAAGGAGATTCGGTTGGAGTACATATCTACCGAACAATAAGCAGCATATATCTTCACAAAACCCCTTGCCAGACGCTAAGTTTTCCTATTTTCTCAATATCCTTAGCTTAGTTGATACAACTAAGTGATCTTATTTGTTTAAATTCTCCTATATGTTAAATTGATGGGGAATTGTATTCTAGATATTGCATGAATTTAGGGGGAATATCAATTGAGGGGGAATTTGTGTGTTTTCTGATGCTTAGCTGGTAAAACAATTGTCTGCTGCAGTAGAAGCTACTTAACTAGTAGACTCTACATACTAGTGGACATTACCATGTACGCTAAGTTATTATTAACCTTCCTTAAATATTAACCAATTGGAACACCGGATTTCAAGTTTAATTACTATTAACGTTCAATTATTTTGGTCTCGCTTAATCGTGTCTATTTCAGCCTTATTTCTAAATTTTTTGTTTAGATGAGCGACACATGTCCATGTGTCCTTTCATCTACAGTACGACATTACATCTCCTTCCCTTTATCTGCATTAACATTTTTTCAATTTTTCTCTTTCACCATTTCAAACACTTTGTGCTAACATACTTTCGGAGCAAATTTCTTTCAGATTTCTTTTCTCAGCGTTTCAGCAATCATCATGTCGAAGACTAGTCAACCAAGTTTCGTCACCAACACTGTACACATTGATTTTCAAGTCAGTCTATACAAGCACTGATGAAGCAATGATAAGCATTTTCCGATATTTGGAAAACTCGGGGCTGTTGGTTATGTTGAGTTTGACTCCGATGCTCTACAGAGAAGCTCTGTAGGAATTTTATGCTTCAGCAAGAATAGTTAACAACACAGTTGTATCTTCCATTTCCAACAAAATGGTAACAGTAACTCAAAAAGATTTTTCTACGCATCTGAGTCTTCCTACTGTCGGGCTCACTGATCTCACTGCCATCTCCATTTTCGTTCGAGATGAGATGCGTACTCTGTTTTCCGAGTCTGGTCAACGGCTGCGGACTCCTCCATTCAAGAAAATCTTGATGAAGAATCATTTTCGGCTGCTAGCAGACGTCATTATCAAGGGTCTACTGTTCAAAGATGGTTCTTTTGATGTTATCACACCAGAAAAATTTGAGGTGATGTGCGCTATTATCAAGGAATATATGTCAACTGGTTGGTGATCCTATTTCAAGTGCTGATTGGGATAGTTGAATCAGCAAAGGACATTAAGTTGTATTTTTGATAGCATGGATGTTCTGGTGGATACAATCTTCAATCTTCATCTAGCTAGGCTCATTAATTTTAATGCCAAGTACTCACCAGAAACAAACAACCAGAGAATGAGGCCCTTCCAGGACAGCTCCCACCAAGAGAATGAAGCCTCAAGTGGTGAGTGACTCTGAACAGACCATCTCGTCTGCTGAGTCCTCACCTCCTCCTCCACCAAAAAATTCAAGAACAACGAAGATGGTCCTGCTGCCTCCAAGAAAACAACTGCAGTTATTGAGGCTGAAATCTCAGCAGAGGCTACATCTCTGACCAAATCACTGGCCGAAAAATTGTTCCTGCTACGGACGCAGTTGAGGTTGCTGCACCAGAGGATGCTGGTGATGAACCCTTTGGTCCTCTAAGTTCCATTTTTGCCGCTCCTACTGCACCACGAACAACAATGGACATCACCATTACTGTGCTAGTACATGTTGTTCCTTCTACTGTCGACTTATCACTCAATTCTCGACGTTGGGCATGATCTTTTGCACTCAGTCTGAGACCATCAAAGACGGCATTGACCTACTGCTTTCCTCCCAAACTCCATAAGGACGAGGAAAAGCTCTTATGAAAGCAGTTTCCACTCCATTGGCCATTGAATCAACTTGGTTCTGGATGAAGTGGAAACACAGGTGCAAGAACAGCTGGAACATTTTGATCAATGGGTTAAGACCCGGTGAAGATTCGCCTGAACGACTTCAACAGAATCTTGAAGCAGGCCAGGATAGAAGAGAATCAGATTCTTGAATTCCTTCAGACCTAGGATGTTGAAGAGGGTCCGAGACAACGAGAGGTCTACCGCCTAATGCATTATATCAGCGAACTTAAGATTCTCAAAAAGTCAAGGCACGAAGAGTTTGATCCAGTCACTGGCACCGCTACTCATGATATCGCGGTCCTCCACACTTTGGAAGCAAGACTTACCTTGGCTAAGAGGACCTTGCATGATCTCAAGGTCAGCTTGGGATTGCACTCCTGCTCTAGCCGGTTGGGCGTAATTTCAGAAGAGGTCACTGATCGGAGGATGGTTGTTGTGGCTCCAGCAGAGGTCTCTTTGGTAAATATTTCCACTGCCATCTCAGTAGATGATTCATCTACTGATGATCAATCCTTTATTAATCTGGACTCCCCTGTTGTATCCGATCAACATCCATCTCTACCGGATGTTGATCCCTTGAACGTTGACACCGTCATCTAGTCGGTATTTCATCAAGTCAGCCTCACCTCAGAGGATGATGAGTCTATTGAACACATGACCTCATCAGCTCACACCCTAGCCATTATCCCTTTTTCATCTTCTCAACCCGAGCAACCCCAATACCTTATCGAACCTACTTTTGCCCCTCTTACTTCAGCACCACTAATAGTACCCTTGTCCATATTTTCTTTTGACTTTAAAATTTTTTTTATACCAACACCTAACTTATCCCCACTGCCCACAAGCCTGTAGATCTCTGCTGGGGAGTGCACAACAAATTTTAGTCAAGCTGAATCTGTTGTGTCTGTTGAGGTTGTTGTTCCAACCGTTGTACCTGTTGTTCTCTCTGCTGATGGCTCTACTGCTATTACTTCTGCTAGCCCAGTCTCTGGAGATGCTGAATTCAATCGAGCTGGTTCGTCTACAGATGCACAGGATGTCAACAGATATCAACTTGAAGATCTATTTGACTTTTCTGTTCTTAAGGTTGCAGATTTGCCTCCCTCTGTATCTGTTCAACTGACTCATCTGTCAACCATTATTTCCAATCTTGCTGGCGAAGTTCAGAAACTCAAACATGAAGAAAAAGACGCCAGTCACGCATTGGAAATCTACGGACTTCGTACCACTCGCTAAAATATCATGCAATAAAAGTAGTAGCAAGAGAACAGTAGTACTCAGTAAAGACCCCCCCCCCCCCCCCAAACTTAGTATGTGCATTGCCCTCAATGTACAGAAAACAGTAAGTGCAGTAGCAAAACACATACCTCGACGACGATCGTCAGTGATCGTCGTCCTCATCGTCCCGCTCCGGTGGTGGGTCTGGGTAGTAAGGTTCATGTGGCTGGTGCGGCTGGTATGGCTGGTACGGCTGGTATGGCTGGACTGTAGGCTGTGGTGGGAATGGAATGTTCGGGAAACCCTGTGCCAAAGCAGAGTTCCATGCAGCTTGATACTGCAAGAACTTCATGTTTTGCTGATATAATTGCTGGTGGCCCCATCGGAGTTCATATCGTATCCCATGCAACTCATGATGGAGGGATTCCATCGTATTGAAGTAGGCACTGTAGCAGCAGATGATGATGGTCCAGGAAGGTGGCTGCTGCTAGGTCGTGGTTGTGCCATTCGTTTGACTTTGGCTGGTGCAGGATGATCGACCACGAGCAATGCCTTAGGTGGAATTGCCTCTTCTGCGGAGTCCCAGGCAACTTCCGCATACTTGCACAACGAGGTGATAGTGGAGGGGCATGGCATACCAGAAGTGGGAGGGCCGCGAGTGTAGTTCCGGATGGATGCCTCGACAAGACGTCCGAGATCGATCGTGAGTCCGGTAACTATGGCATATACAAGTATAGCTCTCTCTTTTGTGACTTCCGATGTATGAGTCGATGGCATGACTCGAGCTACTATAAGTGAAAACCAAGCCTTGGGCTCCTCCTTCAGATCCGATATCAGTACCAGTTGTGGCTTTCCGTCGGTGTTCAGTCGCCATTGAGTTCCATCTACACATATGGTTGACAAAATAGCATCCAAGTCAATGTGATTCCGGCAATAAATGGTATAGTCATCCTTCGGAATGTTTGGAATGTTATATAGTGCATTGATATCCTGTGAATCAAAGAGCACTGGTTGTTGCTGTACAGAGACAAAGTTGGCTTCAATTTGGTGCTGTGGCCGGAGGTTGGAGTAAAACTCCCTGACTAAAGAGACCACCGCATCGCGTGGTTGGCTCACAAAAGTATACAACTCTCGCCGGAGTGCCTCTTGGATCACAGCACAGCCGATGTAATGCCTCAATTTGTTTTATACACAGATGATATGATGATGATGTAATTATATCAAATGGCGGTATGATAATGGGGGTTCGGGTTGAACCGAGGGTTAATACTCATACATGATATGACTATGTGATATATGGCAAGGAATAAAACATGATGCACAAGATGTGGTGCATAGGAATGATGGAATTAAATCAATAACATGGACTAGTATGCATTTGACTTGAATTTAATTTCATATGCCTTTACCATTCATTTTAAGTTGCATTAGCATGTGAATTTGAGTTTGGATTTACATGTATATGTTAATTGGCATGTTATTATAGCAAGTGGCTATATTAAGGGGATTAGTGAGCTTAAACTCACAATACACCATAAAACACATAGTGATCTCTACCAAGCTCCTCTCTAGCTTCTTGCTTAGGTTGAATCTTCTAGCTTGGAGTTCACTTGGAACTCAAGTAAGAAAGTGGAATGAAGTGGTTTCATAACCTCTTGGTAAGGGATTCATGATTTTAAGCTTGATTTATGGTGTTGTGAATGAAGTATGTGAATTTGACTATCAAATGTTCATGTGAAGAATCATAACATGTTTATATGCCAAGAATTGGATTCTAGGATGATAAAAACATGTTGATATGATCCTAGGGAGTTTATGAAATGTGATTAAATGATAGGAAATGAATTGTGCAAGAAATACCATGAAGATAAGCTTGAAAACGTCATGGTTGCAAATGGTGGAATCGCAGCGATCGATCGGTAAGGATTTCCGATCGATCGACGCTGACAGAAACATTTTAAGGCGGTTTGAGCATGAGGCGGTCGATCGGTGATTTTGAGGGGATCGATCGGTGCTTTTGTTCGATCGATCAGTGAAGAGTGAACAGTTCGGCGATCGATCGAGAATCTGGGGCGATCGATCGGTGATGGCAGATTGTTGAAAAATGTTAAATTTTTGTAGCATTTATTTTTGAAGCCTCTTATAACATGGTATATTGTTCATGTGTTTGTAGCATCATCACAGGGGACGGGGCAAAGAGGCAATTAGCCATCAACGCCTGATTTATCGCTTTTGTTGTCGTATATCAGGTACGTGTTGACGTACGGAGTATAGATATGATGTGATGATGATGTTATGGTTTTGGTATCATATGATTTATATTATCTTTGTGTCATATGATTGGTAGTATCATATGCATGTGCATACATGGATTTCATATGATTGGGATGGATGCCTTGATAGATATGTGTATATGCTTTGGTAAGATCAGTGCCTTGATAGATATGTCTGGTGTGGTATATCTTTGGCTGGGATCGTTGCCACGATAGATATACTACATATGCTTTGGCTTGAGAGATATATACGCCTGGTTTGGGTATATGCTCTGGCTATTATCACAGACGAGTATGGTACTATGATATGTGCTGCTAATATGAAGATGTGATGTAGTTCCACTGACATATTGAGCTGAATAGGCATATCATATGGGGCTCGTGATAATAGGGTGATTGTTGAGATATGGCATGACATGGTGCATTTGTTGATGCATGATACAGAGCATTCACATTTGATGATTGTTATTGTGCTTTATCATTGATATTGATGTTATTGTTTTGATATCGCACTGAGATAGTTGTTATCTATACTCACGTTGTATTAATGTTTCTGTAGGGACTCATAGACGTGGGAGGACGGGATGTGAGTCATTTTCCGCTGCGAGCTGAACCACTGCCTAGGATGATCTTGTAGTAGGTTGTTGTTGTACATATGATGTGTAGTGGATAGGTTTTTATAAACCCTGTAATAACTTAACTAGTACGATACTCTTAATCAGTGTCTGTTATTACTTAATTCAGACTCACAGATGTATGAAAGTATAATACATAATGGATTAAGTAAAGAGGACCCCACATTAGTGGTATCAGAGCAGTGGTTCGAGAACGGGATGAACAAGGGTAGAGGAAGTGAGTTAGGGAGTTACCTAATCACTTACAGGCATGTGATACTGATGATATAGTGTCTGGGAACATGCTTTGTCTTTGTATCTGTTATTGTTAACCCTTGTTTTGCAGGATGATAGTATGACTTGGTATGAATCCTTATGCTTGGCATAAGTGATGTTGTGGGTGTACCCGTGATTGGTATACCGGGTTTCTGTACTATCATTTGGCAGGGGAAACATGATATGGTTCGCGGGAACTATTCCACTGAGTCTGTGGTAATCTTATGTAGGTCGATAACGAATTGGAGAAGTAAGTTGTACAGCGGTTAGAGCGTGAAAAGCAAAGCTTGGTATTAACTTCATGTGCAAAGTCAGCCTGCATGAGATTGTGTAACAGACCTAATGATGGACTGGCCGGTGACACATGATGTGTGAATGGAAGTGATGATACAGGTTATTGATCACTGTATCTAGTTCAAGGGCACTCTTGATATTGCAATCTGTGGTTGCATTGTCAGTTCGACATGTATGGCCTGAATGGGAATGTAATACTCTGCTCTTGATCTGTGGATGGTAAAGGCTAACGCAGTGTGTTTACATTGGGAGATGATGCAGATATGGGTTACTTGTGGTACTCAAATGGTACATGTAGCGAATGCGATTCGTGTACAATAATAGTATTCTTGAGTATTGTATTCCACAGCGGTAATTGGTGATTTGTGAGATCACCGTGGTGATGATTCTCTTGTCAGGGTATCATCTGTGTATGGTTCTCCGGTGTGTATGTGTATGTTGATCTCTATGTTTGTTGTCATGGAGTTGGCAAGGAACATGAAATTGGGAGAGTTCAATGATAGTGACGCTGAGGCGTATTGATGGAGCGGTACAACCGCAGTATGTTCGACTGTTATCAGTTGATGTCGTTCAAGTCACTCGTGTTTTGGTGACTGGTTAACAGACTGTGTGATCCTTTCTGTGTATTAGCTTCTTGTGTTCGTTCTTGTTGTATCATATGGATTTGAGCATGGAAGTCTTTCAGATTGAAAGAAAATGAGTACCGGCGGAGATTGCAGTGATGCAATGATTACCGGCAAAGATTGTTGTGACGTCTGCACATGTGATCTTTGTGATGGCTGTACTGGGATATACATGGTGCTATGTGGCCATGTAGGATATCTGGCTAGTGTATAGTGATGGGAATGGATATCATTGTTTTGATGTGAACTCCGTCCGAGTTATAAGGTTGTCTATATGATATGTGGTATGTGTGGCAGCCATGGGTGTCTTTGATTGACACGAGATACCTCAAGTGCATACAGTTGTGTATGGGATGTTGCATATGAACATCTAGTTCTGTGTTTGTGAACTGTATTGATGAGGTTGAAATTGGTTGGTTTGTTTTGAACAGAGTGTGAGTAGTTGTGTGATTGCTGAGAGCATTGAATGCTTGTATGGCTTCTGGATATAGAAAAGGACGTCATAATAGACATCCGTAAACTGATTCATTAGTGGAACTGTGTATGACATCTTGTCATATTTTGGATTATTGCATGACAGTAGTGATCTGTACACGTGAGACCAACAGAGAGTGGTTGGCAATATGAGACCAACAGAGATTGGTTGGCAATGTGAGTATCCGGTAAGCATTGAGTGTGAGCTATTGTATGCTAGCATAGCTTGGTGGCTATGATGTATGGTTCACAAGTCTGATGTTGAATGGCCAAGTTATCCAGATTGATAAGGAAGTTTGAATTTCCGTCGATTGCTTGTACACTACGACTCGTTGTGTTGTGATTGTACTATGCATTTGACATGAAATTCATATAGTCTTGAACGGGAGATGTATGACTGTTGGGATCGTGATTTTGATATGCCGACCTCGTCATGCGATTGGTTTGCATGGTTGATTGGTTTACATTTTGTGCTCGATAGATGTTGGGTTGATATCTAGATGGACAGTCTGCGAATATGTTCCATGAGGAAACAATATGGTTGGTATACTAAACCATGTAATGTTTAATGAATAGTTGGTACGCTACACCATGTGATGGTTATGAGAAGGTTGAAGAAGCTCACACGTATGAGATAGTGTGATGGGACTTGATTTGTTCATGAAATGACTTATTTTGAGTTTGTTCGTACACATATGTGTATAGCATTGAAGTTTGTGTCATGATATAGTGGTACGACCAATATGAAACTGATTTGACATATACCAAATGGTGGATGGTATTTTTGCTATATGGTTGTCATTGACTTGAGTATTTTGATAAGATCTCCTTTGATTGTGCACGGAAGGTGTACTAGTAACATAATACGGTTACAGTATTGTGAAGGTATCATTGGCAAGGCTATATGATATGGCAATTCTTTTGGGTCCGATTGTAAAGTCATAGTGCCAGAATGACCATGAGTGGTATGGTAATTTGATTTTCAGTCATGTCAACAATAGTGTGTGGATTGTGTGATTACAGTTGAGTTGAAATTTGTTACCTTCCATGTATTGTTGGATTGGCTATTCCTTTATGAACCAGAGGTGATAACGATTTGCTGGGAGCAGTCGTGTTTATCAGGAATGTATGCCAATAAAGAAAAATTCAATGAATTGGCGAGGTAAACAACTGTTGGTTTCGATTATGTACTATATGCGATCATGTGATATATCTGAGTGATATATTCAATCATGTGATATAGTCGGGTGATATCTTTGATTGTATGATTTATCCGGGTGATATGATAATCCGTATGGATAGGTTCGTGAAGCAGAACGGAATGGATTATCAGGTACCTGTGATGTGTGGGACATGTTGGCGTCCATGTAGCAAGTGAATTGCACATGCGTGGAAAGCGTGTCGGGTGGAAAACGTGCTGGTTTCCACTACTACATGCTATTTTGTGTTGGTCATTACAGGGAGCAGTGAATAGAAAGTAGAAAGTAATGAATCGTTGTAAACGCTTGTCATATGCACGATGGTAGTCTTGGGGAAAAGTTGATACAAAGAATGATATTTCCAGTACAGGGGTCAGGACAGGAAATATTGAACCACGCAAATGGTGTGGATAGATACTATGAGAACATAGTCATTGGGTGAGATAACCATATAATCATATGGACATGTGTATTGTACATGGCTTTGGTGTACAGTATGCATTGATGACATATGAGTGTGATGTGGATTGCTTCTTGTGGTTTGGTCAAGTTCGTGTCCAGTGTTTGTTCTAGACTGGTATCGTGTTCAGTGTTTAATCTAGACTGAGAAGTCTGGTGTGGGAGATTAGTATGCAAACGATAGATGGATATGTTGTATCTATCACATTGTGTAATTACATATGATAATACAACTTTGTGAAATGTTAGAGCAGAGATGACTCTGTGCACATTTGGATGTGTAGAATCTGAATGTGACAAGGACCGAGGTACTTGGTTTAGAGTATCTTGCTGATCTCGATATTCTGCGTAGGCTTACACAGGAGTACAGATGAATGGAAACATTCTAGACCGTTATACAATACACAACGCGGGTATGTGTGTTGCTGTGTATCTAAAGTGTGGCATTTTAGATGAACAGATGCTCCATTGGGGATCATTTGTATGCATCCAGCAGGAATGGGAGTGGGCAGTGACTTGGTTAAGGGAACCCACCGGTACAATGAGTTGTATGAGATCAAGTCAGTTTGATGGATACTGTTGTGTATAACAGGATATGTATATGTGCCAACATCCGGACATGATTTCTTGAGTGTTCACTGATACTAGTGAAATGGTTGTCTGTTGATGGTATTACAACGATGCATACATACTATCTATGCCCGGCTGGTGTAGAGTGTTGTGAACATATGGCTACGTGGACAAAAGCGAATGGTAACAAGCTGTTATGCGAGAACATGAGTATGCAGTAGAATCCAAAGTGCAATGTCTGGTATGTTTTCTTTTGATTTCTTATACTGCTGGTCTGGTAAGTATCTGCTAGTTGAACATGTTAAGTATGTAGCAGATTTACTTTTGATTAATTGTTTCAGCAATTCATGTTGCATTTATAATGCATGTTTGTGCAAAGCTTATTTGCCACTATGTTGTTATTCCTTGTAGTGTTGCTAGTAGGGTTGAAAACTTATGGTTTTCTGTATGAGATTCATATGATATATGAGATTTTTAGTATGAATATGGAATTTCGAGGACGAAATTCAATGAGTGGGGGAGAATTGTAATGCCTCGATTTGTTTTATACACAGATGATATGATGATGATGTAATTATATCAAATGGCGGTATGATAATGGGGGTTTGGGTTGAACCGAGGGTTAATACTCATACATGATATGACTATGTGATATATGGCATGGAATAAAACATGATGCACAAGATGTGGTGCATAGGAATGATGGAATTAAATCAAGTGTAGTGGTATATCAAGTAACATGGACTAGTATGCATTTGACTTGAATTTAATTTCATATGCCTTTACCTTTCATTTTAAGTTGCATTAGCATGTGAATTTGAGTTTGGATTTACATGTATATGTTAATTGGCATGTTATTATAGCAAGTGGCTATATTAAGGGGATTAGTGAGCTTAAACTCACAATACACCATAAAACACATAGTGATCTCTACCAAGCTCCTCTCTAGCTTCTTGCTTAGGTTGAATCTTCTAGCTTGGAGTTCACTTGGAACTCAAGTAAGAAAGTGGAATGAAGTGGTTTCATAACCTCTTGGTAAGGGATTCATGATTTTAAGCTTGATTTATGGTGTTGTGAATGAAGTATGTGAATTTGACTATCAAATGTTCATGTGAAGAATCATAACATGTTTATATGCCAAGAATTGGATTCTAGGATGATAGAAACATGTTGATATGATCCTAGGGAGTTTATGAAATTTGATTAAATGATAGGAAATGAATTGTGCAAGAAATACCATGAAGATAAGCTTGAAAAACTTCATGGTTGCAAATGGTGGAATCGCAGCGATCGATCGGTAAGGATTTCCGATCGATCGACGCTGACAGAAACATTTTAAGGCGGTTTGAGCATGAGGCGATCGATCGGTGATTTTGAGGCGATCGATCGGTGCTTTTGTTCGATCGATCGGTGAAGAGTGAACAGTTCGGCGATCGATCGAGAATCTGGGGCGATCGATCGGTGATGGCAGATTGTTGAAAAATGTTAAATTTTTGTAGCATTTATTTTTGAAGCCTCTTATAACATGGTATATTGTTCATGTGTTTGTAGCATCATCACAGGGGACGGGGCAAAGAGGCAATTAGCCATCAACGCCTGATTTATCGCTTTTGTTGTCGTATATCAGGTACGTGTTGACGTACGGAGTATAGATATGATGTGATGATGATGTTATGGTTTTGGTATCATATGATTTATATTATCTTTGTGTCATATGATTGGTAGTATCATATGCATGTGCATACATGGATTTCATATGATTGGGATGGATGCCTTGATAGATATGTGTATATGCTTTGGTAAGATCAATGCCTTGATAAATATGTCTGGTGTGGTATATGCTTTGGCTGGGATCGTTGCCACGATAGATATACTACATATGCTTTGGCTTGAGAGATATATACGCCTGGTTTGGGTATATGCTCTGGCTATTATCACAGACGAGTATGGTACTATGATATGTGCTGCTAATATGAAGATGTGATGTAGTTCCACTGACATATTGAGCTGAATAGGCATATCATATGGGGCTCGTGATAATAGGGTGATTGTTGAGATATGTCATGACATGGTGCATTTGTTGATGCATGATACAGAGCATTCACATTTGATGATTGTTATTGTGCTTTATCATTGATATTGATGTTATTGTTTTGATATCGCACTGAGATAGTTGTTATCTATACTCACGTTATATGAATGTTTCTGTAGGGACTCATAGACGTAGGAGGACGGGATGTGAGTCATTTTCCGCTGCGAGCTGAACCACTGCCTAGGAGTGATCTTGTAGTAGGTTGTTGTTGTACATATGAGTGTAGTGGATAGGTTTTTATAAACCCTGTAACAACTTAACTAGTACGATACTCTTAATCAGTGTCTGTTATTACTTAATTCAGACTCACAGATGTATGAAAGTATAATACATAATGGATTAAGTAAAGAGGACCCCACAACCAAGCTTGCTCGTGTCCATTCCCCGTTCCCGTATCAGATTCTTCTTCCGGTATACCGCATAAAAGTTTGCTGCTTCCTTATTTATGAACTTGTAGGAGTCAAACTCCTCAGGAGCGGGAACTGGCTGCTTTTGCTTGCGCTTCGGTGCCATCCCTAGAATCAAAGTTACCAACACCACTACCAACCAATACAATAAATAAAGCAAGCACAAATCCTCCAACCACCAATCCAAGTTAGGTTACTAATCCAACCACACAATAATCCACAAGGAGCTCTTCAATTCTCCCCCAAACTTAACAATACTATACAATTCCAACTTCACTAATTCACAATTCAAAATCTTAATAATTTCACACCCCAACAATTAATTGACAATCAAGGAATGGCCCATGTATAACCAAGTTAAAATACCTCAACAAATTCTGAAAATTCGTGACTTAATAGTCCTTAGCTTTCCATAGCTTCAACTTGGAGTGTAGGTTGCTCAAAACTCTATTTCCCTTGCTAATTCATGTGAAAGATTGAAGCTTTATGTTAGAAAGGATGATAGATTTTGAAAATTGGAAGAAAAATTGAAGGAATTTTGAGGAATTGGGAAAGAGTTGAGAAGAATTGGGGAATTTGGGGGAGGGTTTCGAGTTTGAGTGTGTGTAATGTGTGTAAAATGCTGATTCTGATATTAAAAAAATGAAATTTTGGACCTCGCGATCGATCGCGGATATTTGCCGATCGATCGCGAGAGTTTTCTGGAGTTGGGCGATCGATCGCGTGTTCTTGCCGATCGATCGCCAATTTAAAAATATTTTTTTTTCTTTCTCGGGACTTGGCGATCGATCGCGATGGTATGGCGATCGGTCGCCAAAACACACTGCCCGAATTTTTTTTTTTTAGATCAACACTTTTTCTCTCGGGATTCGCTCTTCTCCACCCACTCTGCAAAATTGACACACGGAGTCAATCCTTGAAACAAAATTTCAAACCAAACAAATTCTAACTAAAAAAATAAAAAAATAAAAACAAGGAAAAGGGAGAAAAATGGTGTTCTTAATTTAAAGTCCCAAGCTGGACTTATTACCAACATCAATTTAAGAGTCAAAATGGACAACAGTAGGCGGACTGAAATCATGTCCATGATAGTGCTTCAGCCGCTGTCCATTGACTATGAATGTGCCTTTTGTTGGATTGTTGATCTCGATCGCTCCGGATGGGAATACCCTTGTGATAATGAATGCTCTTGCCATCGAGACTTCAACTTACCTGGAAAGAGTCTCAATCTGGAGTTAAAAAGTAGGACCAAATCCTCTTCTTTGAAATCACGTTGGCTAAGCTTAACATCATGCCATTTTTTTGTTTTGTCTTTATAGATCTTGGCATTCTCATAAGCTTGGTTTCTAAACTCATCCATTTCATTTAAGTGTAGGAGACGTTTTTCACCTGCAACAGTTAAATCAAAATTCAGATTTTTTATTGCCCAAAATGCCTTGTGTTCTAGCTCGACAGGAAGATGACATGCTTTTCCAAAAACTAACCTATATGGTGATGTACCAATAGGTGTTTTAAATGCCGTCCTATATGCCCATAAAGCATCATTTAACCTCAAGGACCAATCTTTTCTAGACGTATTGAGCGATTTTTCCAAAATCCGTTTCACTTCTCTATTAGAAACCTCTACTTGTCCACATGTTTGTGGGTGGTAAGGTGTTGCAACCTTGTGGGTGACACCATATTTGCTCAAAAGTTTTTCAAAGAGTTTATTGCAAAAGTGTGACCCACCGTCACTAATGATTGCTCGAGGAGTGCCAAATCGAGTAAAAATGTTCTTTTTCAAAAATTTTACCACCACTCTAGCATCATTAGTGCGTGAAGCTTCAGCCTCAACCCATTTTGAAACGTAATCCACAGCGACAAGTATGTAATAATTAGAACATGAAACTGGAAATGGTCCCATAAAATCTATGCCCCAAACATCAAATAAATCGCATTCAAGCATATTGTTTAAAGGCATTTCATGTCTCCTAGAAATGTTGCCCGCCCTTTGGCATTTATTGATAAGTGTGATTTTTACACTTAATTTGATATATGATTAGGGGTGTTTTTGTAGTGATTCCTAGAAAATATTACACATTTTGGTATATATTTGTATATGTCAGGAATCTAGGTCCAAATGCATGAAAGTGGATGAAATGGGCTTAAAAATGCTGAAAAGGACCAAACTGAGCAAATCTGGTAAAGGAGGGACCAAATCGTAAGATTGGAGATTTGAGGTCCGCGATCGATCGCAAACTTTCGAAGATCGATCGCCACCATCCAGAATGTTTCCAAGATCGATCGCCAACTGACGAAGATCGATCGCCAAACCCGAAAATTTTGAGATTTTGTTTCCTTCTTGGTTATTTTGTGTCCAAACCTTACCAAACTCCTTCACCATTATATATATTAGGTCTTGGACGAAAATAGGGACTTTTTATCATATTTTACACCCTAGGAATAGCCTCCATCCATCCTCCCATCCTCCATATCACCATCATCCACCTCCATCCATCAACCATCCTAGGATTTTGGAACACCTTCAACAAGACGATTCAAGAGACGATCGAGAAGGAAGCGAGAGAGGGAGCAAGGATCTACGAACGAAGTCGACATCGGGAGTTTATTCTTGTCTTTTAATATTAGCTTTGATTTGTTTTGATATACTATGTTGAACTAATTTATTTATCGAGGCTAGACGAATCCTTTGTCAAGAACCTATGATTTGATGATTTATTTGATTGAATTCCTTTAATTCTTTGTGTATAATTTATTGATCTTCATGCTTTTGAGGGGTTGATCACCCTTGAATGATTGTTATATTGCGATTGAATTGACCATAGGATATTGCAATACGATAGAGTAAATTATACCGTGGGTTTTAGGTTGAGACGGACCAAGTAAAATCTAGCACACGTGTGATATCAATAGATTTACCAAAATCGAAGGCTAGTAGTTTTCATAGATCTTTATTCGATATTAATTGTTCAATAAGGACACGGGAGTGCTTTACTGCAACATTAATATTAGACTTGTTATAACTGGACCAAAGTATAACGAATGCATTAGGAAAACTCGTCACCTTAGAAATATTTGGATATTCAATCGAGAATTGTAGGGGATTGCATTGGTGAGCCAAAGTCTCGATAATCTTCTCTAGTGGTTTTTTCTCGTTTACTTTTATTGACTTGGTTGGATTAGTAGTTAATTTAATTAATTAGTAGTTTAATTATTAATTCAATTTCGTAGGTTAAATATAGTTAAAAGCATCTTATTTGATACTTGCTTGTTAGTCCCTGTGGGTTCGACAATCCGTATTCTTCCTATCTATACTAAAACTTGACACCGTGCACTTGCGGTCTAAAATCGCTAGATTGGAATTAATTGTTTAAAATAAAAGCGATCAAGTTTTTGGCGCCGTTGCCGGGGACTAACTTTAGTAATATCAAGAGAAGCTTTGACTGTAATTTAACCATTTTTTCTATTCTTTGTATATATTTAAAAAAATAAAAAAGCTATATTTAATTGTTTTATTAGTTTTCCTTGCGAGGTACTTGTGATGCTTCATCAACAAGTCTTCACAAGATTTGCCCAACAATATTCCGAGCCGTTTTATGCAGCGTGGGGAAGATTCAATGAAATGGCAGACACATTCCGGTATCACAACTTTTCGAACTATACTCTTCTGCAATATTTCTTCAAAGGTTTGGATGCACAGACACGAGAATGGGTATTTAGCGGAGCACTGGTGACTGGGAGTCCCCTGGTTGATAGAGATGAGGACAGTGTGTTACACCTGTTCAATGATATGGCGGACTTCGATTATCACTGGTATTGTGATCCTTCCCTACAAGGTTGGAGTCACCAATACCCACCGGAGCCTCACTACCCTAATGATACGCCCCAACTATTTGAACATCACGAAGAGAGGAGAGATAGTTCTGCAGATGTCACGACTCAGTTAGAGGATATCTTAATAAGATTCATGGCATCAACTGAGAACAGTTTGGAGTGCCAAACCAACTCTATCCGCCACCTGGAGCAGCAAATGTCGGTCCTTATGGAAACAATTTCAACTAGCTGCCAGGAGGAAGAGACGAGAGCTACCAATCAAGAGCGACGAATCGAGTTTGGTTATATGATGATGACCACTCAACCAACCAAGTTTGGGGGAGTGACCCTACTCATGTGGAAAAGTCAAGGGAACTTGAGCCTCTTAAAGAGATTGAGCCTACTTCAGAGATATTATCCGAGGAGTTCTCATGTGAAGATGAGTCGAGTGTGATGTTGGAAAAGGAAGAGACTTTCAAAGATTCTGATTTGAGCCCATCGACGGAGACATGTTCTATGACATATGTAGATCCTTATTTTCCATCGATGCCAACTTCACCGCACTACATCCTCCAAAATAAGAAGCCAACTCAAGAATCATTCTCCCATACCTACCACTTCAAGAAGAATGTTGTTGGAGCAACGGGCTTACACTGTTACAATCATGCCAATCTTGAGGGCATACTGAATCAAGACCCGTTAGTTGTATCATACGATACTTACTATGGGCGGCAGCCGCTCTTTGATGGTTGCTTCTGATGGTCAAGCCGATGACTAGAAATCAGCGCTTCTTGGGAGGCAACCCAAGCGTATCCTTTTGCTATTTAGTTTTGTTTTATTTTCAGTTTTTACATTTAGTTTGTTTATCTCTCGAGTCGACTATTTTACCATTTGCATGCTTCTCTTGCTAGGTACTCATTTGGAGCGAAGAACCCCTACAACAGTAGAGTTTTCAAAAGCCAATCTTCCTCAACCCTCATGCAAGCGTCTTGATCAGGGGAGTTTACTGTTTCCCTTTGATTCATTTCAACATTGAGGACAATGTTTGATTTAAGTTTGGGGGAGTGGCTTGCATGTTTTTCTTGTTTTATCCACATGTTGTGTGCTTAATTGACACTTGAATCGTCTGATTAATATGAGCTAAAAAAAAATATGAGTTCAAATTTGAGAAAAGAAGGAATCATAGTAGTGGTCTCTATTCCATGATGATATTAATCTCACTACGCATGTCAACTTGAGTTTTGAGGATTGTAAAACTTGTTTGTGAATATCTTGTTTTGAGTTAGCATGTCAAAGATGAGGAATACATTTAGCACATATGAGTCACGATCTTGTGAATTGCATTTGTGGTAGTAAAAATCTTCGTGAACTTGATGAATTGTTTTGAACATCTTAGAGTACCTTAGAAACTATTGGATGATGACACTTTGAGGCGAAATTTTATAGTTATGAACTTGACTTGGAAATGATTTAGGCGATCTTTGGACCGTTTGAGCCTTTCAAGATTACCATGATATATATCAATCTCTAGTGTCCCATTTTGAGCCTAATTGCAAAAGAATGGAGTATGTTTAACATACTATTAACCCCCATTCAACAAATTTCATTGGCAACTCATTATACCCACCTTTATGAGCCTAAATTGAAAGAATTCATCCTTACCTAAAGGGAGTATAATGAATCTCATTAGATGCACATAAATTTCTATATTTTGATGAGCTTATTATTATTGAAAAAATGATGAATGAGAAAAGAAAAAGATAGATAAAGCCTTGAAAAAAAAAATATCTAATTAAGACCCAAAGTGGCCAAGGCTAAAAGAAAAAAGAAGAGAAGCTCAATTTTGTGCTAAAAATATAAACATTACATGCATATACTCTCTTCTTTGTGCTATCCTATCTTTTCTTTGAAGCCAACACCTAGGCCTAACGTTACAAGCTTAAAAAGTCCTATTGATCCAAGTCTAGGGAGTGACTACATTAGTGGAGAAGTGTTTGAAAATAGGACTATGGAATGCTCAAAGATAATCTTACTTTTCATTGAATATCATGATTTGATCTATCAAAATTGCATGAAACTTGAAAGTGACAATAGCACACACGCACATTCTAATTTGGCGACATGTTGCTTGATCTAGGAGAAAACACAACTTGTTAAACTTTCTGATTAATTATTGTTCGTCTGTAAGTGAGATGTCTGAGTTACATGATTGACTACGAATTGGTTTATTTGAGTCTTCAATATTGAACTCTACTTTGTGATCTTATTTCTTGCTCGAGACAATCAAGTTTAAGTTTGGGGGAGTTGATAAGTGTGATTTTTACACTTAATTTGATATATGATTAGGGGTGTTTTTGTAGTGATTCCTAGAAAATATTACACATTTTGGTATATATTTGTATATGTCAGGAATCTAGGTCCAAATGCATGAAAGTGGATGAAATGGGCTTAAAAATGCTGAAAAGGACCAAACTGAGCAAATCTGGTAAAGGAGGGACCAAATCGCAAGATTGGAGATTTGAGGTCCGCGATCGATCGCCAACTTTCGAAGATCGATCGCCACCATCCAGAATGTTTCCAAGATCGATCGCCAACTGACGAAGATCGATCGCCAAACCCGAAAATTTTGAGATTTTGTTTCCTTCTTGGTTATTTTGTGTCCAAACCTTACCAAACTCCTTCACCATTACATATATTAGGTCTTGGACGAAAATAAGGACTTTTTATCATATTTTACACCCTAGGAATAGCCTCCATCCATCCTCCCATCCTCCATATCACCATCATCCACCTCCATCCATCAACCATCCTAGGATTTTGGAACACCTTCAACAAGACGATTCAAGAGACGATCGAGAAGGAAGCGAGAGAGGGAGCAAGGATCTACGAACGAAGTCGACATCGGGAGTTTATTCTTGTCTTTTAATATTAGCTTTGATTTGTTTTGATATACTATGTTGAACTAATTTATTTATCGAGGCTAGGCGAATCCTTTGTCAAGAACCTATGATTTGATGATTTATTTGATTGAATTCCTTTAATTCTTTGTGTATAATTTATTGATCTTCATGCTTTTGAGGGGTTGATCACCCTTGAATGATTGTTATATTGTGATTGAATTGACCATAGGATATTGCAATACGATAGAGTAAATTATACCGTGGGTTTTAGGTTGAGACGGACCAAGTAAAATCTAGCACACGTGTGATAGCAATAGATTTACCAAAATCGAAGGCTAGTAGTTTTCATAGATCTTTATTCGATATTAATTGTTCAATAAGGACACGGGAGTGCTTTACTGCAACATTAATATTAGACTTGTTATAACTGGACCAAAGTATAACGAATGCATTAGGAAAACTCGTCACCTTAGAAATATTTGGATATTCAATCGAGAATTGTAGGGGATTGCATTGGTGAGCCAAAGTCTCGATAATCTTCTCTAGTGGTTTTTTCTCGTTTACTTTTATTGACTTGGTTGGATTAGTAGTTAATTTAATTAATTAGTAGTTTAATTATTAATTCAATTTCGTAGGTTAAATATAGTTAAAAGCATCTTATTTGATACTTGCTTGTTAGTCCCTGTGGGTTCGACAATCCGTATTCTTCCTATCTATACTAAAACTTGACACCGTGCACTTGCGGTCTAAAATCGCTAGATTGGAATTAATTGTTTAAAATAAAAGCGATCAAGTTTTTCACAAGTGGATACATACCTGTATGCATCTTTAAACAAGGTAGGCCAGTAAAAACCCGATTCAAGTACCTTGGCAGCAGTTTTTGTTGGACCCATGTGGCCCCCTACCTCTCGGTTATGACAGTGGCTCATAATAGATGCCATCTCCTCCTCCGGTACACACCTCCTGATCATGTTGTCTGCACAAACCTTAAACAACAATGGGTCCTCCCACATGTAGTGTTTAACATCAGATAAGAATTTCTTCTTCTGATAGAAGGTCATTTGTGGGAGGATACCACTAACCAGGTAATTTGCAAAATCGGCATACCACGGTAGTGTAAGAACTTGGAAAAGCTGTTCATCAGGAAATTTTTCATTGATTTCTTCCAGTTCATTATCATGTTTCTCCATCATATTATCAATCCTAGATAAATGATCAGCTACTACATTCTCAACACCCCTCTTATCTTTAATTTCTAAACCAAATTCTTGCAATAGGAGAATCCATCGGATTAAACGTGGTTTAGCATCTTTTTTAGCAAGAAGATATTTACGTGCCGAGTGATCAGTGTACACAATTACTTTTGATAGACAGAGATAAGAGTGAAATTTATCAAACGCAAATACTACTGCTAGCAATTCTTTCTCAGTGGTGGCATAGTTTTGTTGTGCCTCATTTAAAGTTCGACTAGCATAGTAAATAGTATGAAATACCTTATTCCGTCTTTGTCCCAATACTGCTCCGACTGCTGTGTCACTAGCATCACACATCAACTCAAATGGCATATCCCAATCCTAGGAATGGCAACGGGTCGGGTATGGGACGGGTTTGGGCAATCCCATGACCCACCCTGCTACACATAAAACCCGAACCCGCCCCGCCCCGCTTAGACCCGCGAACCCGGCGGGTTTACCCGCCGCGCCACGGTTCCAGTTTTTATTTTATTTTATTTTTTTAAAAAAACAATTAGCTAGAAATCAATTTTGAAACACAAAAGTTGAGTTTTGTGATTAAATTTTATGTTTTCTCTAGTAAATATTTATAATAAGCATTGCAAAACTATCTTTAAACTACTAAATATTTATTAATTTGCTCTTATTTCCTTCAAAATGTCCAACTTCTTTAACATGAACACATGAATTTTGATATAAAATTAAATAATGACACTTTATTGTTCAATTAAAGAAGTAAAATGTATAATCAATATCAAATTTTATTTAAAAAAAAATTAAAAATGTATTGCGGGGCGGGTGCGGGGCGGGTTCGGCCAATCCCAGGACCCATCCCGCCCCGCTTCCAAACCCGGTTGAAGCGGGTCTAGACCCGCCCTGGCGGGGCGGGTTCATTGCGGGTCCGGGTTTGGACCCGTCCCATTGCCATCCCTACCCAATCCGGTGCTACCAACACAAGTGCTGTTATTAACTTCACCTTCAATGTCTCGAATGCCTGCACACAATCAGGATTAAAATCAAAAGGTGTATCTTTAGTCAATAAATGAGAGAGTGGTTTCGAAATTTTTGAAAAATCTTTAATAAATCTCCTATAAAAGCCTGCATGGCCTAGGAAGCTTCGAACCCCCTTCACTGATACTGGTGGAGGTAGTTCCTGTATCACCTGGATCTTTGCTCTGTCCACCTCCATACCCTTGTGGGATATTTTGTGTCCCAAGACTATTCCCTCTTGTACCATGAAGTGACATTTCTCCCAATTTAGTATCAAATTCGTCTCTTCACACCTTGTCAGTACTAAGTCAAGATTATTTAAGCAAGCATCAAAAGAATCCCCAAAGACAGAAAAGTCATCCATAAAGACCTCTAAGAAATTTTCAACCATATCATGAAAAATAGACATCATACATCTTTGAAACGTTGCAGGCGCATTACACAATCCAAATGGCATTCTCCTAAAAGAAAACGTACCATAAGGACAAGTGAAGGTAGTCTTCTCTTGGTCCTCAGGTGCAATAGCTATTTGATTATACCCAGAATAGCCATCTAGAAAACAATAGAAATCATACCCTGCTAGACGCTCTATCATTTGGTCAATGAATGGAAGGGGAAAATGGTCTTTACGGGTGGCGTCATTTAACTTTCTATAATCAATGCAGACGCGCCAACCTGTGACTGTTCTAGTAGGGATCAATTCATTGTTCTCATTTTTAACGACAGTCATACCTCCTTTCTTGGGTACACATTGCACAGGACTAACCCATGCACTATCAGAAATGGGATAGCTAATACATGCATCCAGCAGTTTGATGACCTCAGCCTTCACCACTTCTTGCATCTTTGGGTTTAACCTGCGTTGTGGTTGAACCACGGGTTTGTAAGCATCCTCCATCAAGATCTTATGCATACATGTTGATGGGCTTATCCCTCTTATGTCCGCTACTTTCCACCCGAATGCTTTCTTATGCTCCCTCAAAATCCTAAGTAGTTTGTCTTCGTTTATACCTGTTAAAGATGAAGAGACAATTACAGGCAATGACTCACTACAATCTAAATAAACATACTTGAGATGAGGAGGGAGGGTTTTGAGTTCAAGAGTTGGTGGTTCTTCAATGGAGGGCTTTTGTGGCTTCATGTCCCTTTCTCCCAACTCGCCTAAGTTGTTCTGTAGGGTCTTCCTACCTTAATATCATTTAGTACACATAAAAGGGACAGAACATACATTAATAACCTCTTAAGGGTTCCGGTTGTAGCTTGAGCTAAGGAGATTACAGGCCAAAATAAAATTTCCAAAAGCTATTTAATTACATTCCCATTAATGAATGTTAAAGCTATAGTTTTACACTACTCCTAGAGTAGAGACTATCAAAATCCTGCATCCTACATTCATCATGCTCCCTTTAGCTCACTTCCTCAACCCGACCCTAGGCCCTTGGTCCAAAAGTGTACCTACAGGGATAACACATCGTGAGCATACACATATTTACTTAACGTTATATAAAAGCATACAATAATGCATAACATCTTAGTTAAGTAAAGGTTATTGGTCGTCCTTCGACTTCCTTTGTTATCCCTGACTCTTATTCATATATTAGGGCGTCTTACCCCATTGTATGGCATCTTACCATATCATAATCATCGTGTGGCATCTTACCATGTCATAATCATCGTGTGGCATCTTATCATGTGGGCATCTTACCCAATCATATGGCGTCTTACCATATCATAAACATTGCGTGGCATCTTACCACGGGGGCATCTTACCCACTCACATACTTTGGGTGGCATCTTACCACGTGGGCGTCTTACCCAATCATACACATCGTATGACCTTATCATAAACTTCATCATCATAGATGTCATCATAAACATCATCATCATAAACATCATCATAAGCATCATCATCGTAGCATCATCATAAGCATCATCATCGTAACATTATCATAAGCATCATCATCGTAACATCATCATAAGCATCATCATCATAAATATCATCATAGACATCATCATCATAACATCATCTTAAACATCATCATCGTAAACATCATCTTAAACATCATCATCGTAAACATCATCTTAAACATCATCATCGTAATATGTAAGGGTATGGTTTACCGTCCGATGCTCGTACGTCTCTTACGTACCTTAATTCCAAAAGAAGGAGAAATCGTAGACTTTATCTCCTTGAAGTCGTGGGTACCTGGGACGGTTCTACATAACCATACAAATTGATATTAGAAGCTAAATATAGTCCAATATCCAAAAATCCCACATAAATATCAAAAATCCATTTTTTTACAACTCGCGATCGATCGCGAGATCGCACTGGACGAGGGACAAAAATTCTATTCTTGGCGATCGATCGCCACTTTTGGCGCGATCGATCGCCAGCCTCGCCGATCGATCGCCCAAGAGTGGCGATCGATCGCCAAATGCTACTGGCGGGCACTGGAGGCTCGCGATCGATCGCCAAGAACGGGCGATCGATCGCCGAGTGCTGTACTCCGAAATTTCGCCATTAATGCTCATTTTTCAAGCTCCTCCTCATGCCACCCAAAACCAAACTTCCTCACAACTTCAATAACATCATAACCCACTAAAACCCACATAAAACACTTCAAAAATCATACCCCAACCATAAACAACACATACCCAAACAAACCCACATAAAACATCAAAAACTTAACCCATTTCAACACCAAACATCATAAAACTTATAGGAATGGTTCCATACCTCTTGTAGGCTCCAAATCCTAGCAAAGATCACACAAACAAAGTTTTTGTGGAACTTTCCTTCTCCTCCTTTGGTGGAACTCGAAAATGGGTAGGGTTTGGGGTTTGGGGTTTGGGAAGTGATTTGGGGATTTTTAATAAAGTGAAAGGTATAGGGGTTAAAGTGATGGGTAGAGGATTTAAAAGGGGGTTGCTTTAACTTAATCAAAAATTGTACCCCAAACTTAACATGCTCCAACATAGTATTTTAAAAGCATTTTACAAAAATGCTCCAAACTTCATCTAAAATCACATCCTCCTCATATTTAATAATTAGCACAATTAAATCATGTTAACATCTTAATACCCAACACATAAATCCATCAACACATGATACATCATATAAACATAATTAATGCCTTACTTGCAATTAATTAATTTCGGGGCATCACATTACTCCCCTACTTACAAGATTTCGTCCTTGAAATCGCATGCACTTACCCAAAAGAAACTAAACATAAATCATACCAGAAAATAGTTCGGGGTAATGCTGCATCATATGCCGCTCCGTCTCCCACGTAGCCTCCTCGACACCCCGACGATCCCACTGAACTTTGACCATCAGTATAACTTTACTTCGTAGTCTGCGATCCTCACGATCCAGAATTCTGACCGGTCGTTCAACGTAGGATACATCTGAGTCTAACTGCACTTCAGTAGGCTGTAAAACATGAGACGGGTCTGGCTCATACTTCCGTAGCATAGAAACATGGAAAACATCATGAATCCCAGATAAAGACGGCGGTAGAGCCAATCGGTAAGCCAAAGTGCCGATACGCTGTAATACCTCATACGGTCCAACATACCTCGGGGATAACTTCCCCCGCATACCAAATCGAACAACACCCCTGAAGGGTGAGATTTTCAAGAAGACCTTGTCTCCTACTTGAAATTCTAGCGGCCGTCACCGCTTATTTGCATAGGCTGCTTGCCTATCTTGGGCCGCTTTCATCTTTAAGCGTATCATCTTAATCTTTTCCTCCATGTCCTTAATCATATCCGGTCCTCCGACCGCTTTACTCGTCAAGTCCTCCCAATACAGCGGTGACCTACATCGTCGTCCGTAAAGAGCTTCAAAAGGGGCCATTTGAATGCTCGCCTGATAGTTGTTATTGTAGGAGAACTCTACCAGTGGTATAGATTCTTGCCACGGAGTATCAAACTCCAAAACACAGGCCCTCAGCATATCTTCGAGCGTCTGTATAGTACGCTCCGTTTGGCCATCTGTCTGAGGGTGATAAGTTGTACTCAGTCTCACCTCGGTGCCCAAAGCTGTCTGGAGACCTTCCCAGAAATGAGAAGTAAACCTTGGGTCTCTATCAGACACGATCGAGACTGGAATCCCATGCAACCTCACTACATCCCGTACATATAATTGGGCCATCTTTAGATACGAAAAGTCATACTGTAAGGGATGAAATGAGCTACCTTCGTCAGCCTATCCACGATCACCCAGATCGCATCAAATCCAGAGGCCGACCTTGGCAAGTGGGTCACGAAGTCCATAGATATATGCTCCCACTTCCACTTAGGTACCTCCAAGCTCTTCAGCTCGCCACCAGGCCTCTGCCTTTCTGCCTTTACTTGCTGGCAGATCAAACATCTCTTGACAAAACTGATCACATCACGCTTCATGCCTCTCCACCAGAATTGACCACTCAGGTCCTTATACATCTTTCTTCCTCCGGGGTGGATACTGAATCGGCTACTATGAGCCCGTTCTAAAATTCCTTTACGTAACCCTGGTGTATCTGGGACTACCCATCGGTTGCCCAGTCTTAATGAATCATCTTCAGCCACTCTAAACTTTGTTGGCTGACCTCGAAGTACTATCGATGACCATCTCTGAACTTCATCATCTGACCTCTGAGCTTTCCTGATAGCCTCAAATACGTCAGGCTCGGCCAATAAGGTCGACACTCGCACCGGCGACGTGTCCACATCGAAGTCATAGCCCAGATGGCAATAGGAAGTCATCAAAGCTGATAAACACATAACATCCTCAGCAGTACTCTTCACCTTCCGACTTAAGGCGTCTGCTATCAAATTTGCTTTACCGGGATGGTACTCAATCTCGCAGTCATAGTCTTTGAGTAAATCCATCCACCTTCTTTGCCTCATATTCAGTTCAGCCTGAGTGAATAGAAACTTTAGGCTCTTATGGTCCGTAAAGATGGTAAACTTAGTACCATAAAGATAATGACGCCAAATCTTCAAGGCGAAAATGATAGCCGCCAGTTCCAGATCATGGACTGGGTACCTGGTCTCATGAGGCTTCAACTGTCTCGAAGCATAGGCTACCACTTGTCTGTCTTGCATCAATACACAGCCCAAACCCTGCAATGATGCGTCCGTGTACAAGGCAAACCTCTTATCCTCAGACGGAATTACCAACACTGGCGCTGTCGTCAATCGACGCTTCAATTCTTGGAAGCTTTCCTCACAAGCTTCGGACCAAAAGAATGGGACTCCTTTCTGAGTCAGCTGTGTCAATGGCTTAGCGATCTTAGAAAATCCCTCGACGAAACGTCGGTAATAACCTGCTAAGCCAAGAAAACTCCGTATCTCAGGCACAGAAGTGGGTGCTGCCCACTCCATCACAGCTTCAATCTTCCTGGGATCCACAGATATCCCTTGGCTAGATATGACATGGCCTAGGAATACCACGCTGTCCAACCAGAACTCGCACTTGCTAAGCTTTGCATACAACTGATGATCCCTGAGGATCTGAAGTACTGTCCTCAAGTGCCGTACATGATCTTCTTCGGTCCGAGAGTAGATGAGTATATCGTCAATGAAAACTATGACGAATTGATCCAAAAATGGCTGGAACACCTTGTTCATCAAACTCATGAAAACAGCCGGGGCATTTGTCACCCCAAAAGGCATGACTAGGAATTCATAGTGCCCATACCTAGTCCTGAAGGCTGTCTTCTGGACATCCTCTTCTCTTACTCGAATCTGATGGTACCCCGACCTCAGATCGATCTTACTGTAGAGTCTCGTACCCTGCAACTGATCAAACAAATCATCCATCCTCGGGAGTGGGTACTTATTCTTCACTGTAGCTTTGTTCAGTTGTCTGTAATCGGTGCACAAACGCATCGAACCATCTTTCTTCTTCACAAATAAAACTGGTGCTCCCCAGGGCGATACGCTAGGGCGTATATTTGTAATTTCTTAAAACTTTCTAAGAATTTAGCAAAACTAGCATCTACCTTTGCCCTTTTCAATGCAGCAGGAAATGGGGGAGGGATTTGTACCTTCTTGGTGGTGCGATAGGTGTAGTGGTAGTAGTAGACTTACCATTTTCACGTGTCTGAATGTCATTCTCACCTTCCAACTCAACTACGTGCTCATCGTCCCGATCTTCAGTCTATGATCCAATTTCTTTTCCACTCCTCAATGAGATCGCCTTGGCTTGCTCTCGGGGGTTCTTTTACGTATCACTTGGTAAGCTTCCTGGTGCTCTTCCCGCTAACATATTTGCCATTTGCCCCATTTGAGTTTCCAAGTTCTTAATTGATGCATCTTGATTTTGCATCCTATTCTCCGTCATCGTCACGAACTTAGTTAGCAACTCTTCCATACTCGGCTTTGATGGATAACCCGGTGGAGGTTGTGGATTCAAGACATTCTTTTGGTTGGACCAAGAGAAGTTCAGATGATTCCTCCACGGTTGGTTATAGTTGGTGGAGTATGAGTTACCCAGTGGTGGTCTTTTTCCTACAAAATTTGCTTGTTCATTAGATTGCAAAAAAGGGTTACCTGCCTGACATTCCGTGCTTGGGTGGTTGCCTCCACATAAATCGCACGTGATCACTTGAGCTTGCATGGCTGTCATGCTCAAACTGTCCATCTTCTTGTTCAAATCCTCCAATTGAGCTTGTATTGATGTCACTGCATCTACTTGATGCATCCCAATTGGTCTTTTGGGCACATTCCTTTCGGACTGCCACTTGTAACTGTTGGATGCCATCTCTTCCAAGAGTGTGAAAGCTTCCTCAGGTGACTTTCTCATAATGGTATCTCCTGCTGCTGCATCAATCATGGATCTATTAGCAGAAAATAAACCATTGTAAAATGTTTGTACCTGAAGCCAAATTGGAAGGCCATGATGTGGGCATCTTCGAAGTAGATCCTTGAAGCGTTCCCAAGCTTCGTACAGTGTCTCCTGATCATGTTGCATGAATGTTGTGATATCATTGCGCATCTTAGCTGTCTTGGAAGGGGGAAAGTATTTTGATAGGAAGGCTTGAGCCATCCCCTCCCAAGTAGTGATCGATCCTGCAGGCAATGAATTTAACCAACTCTTAGCTTTATCATTTAAAGAAAAGGGAAAGATTTGTAACCTGATGGCGTTGTCGCTGACGCCATTGTGTTTGAATGTGTCGCATATCTCCAAAAAGTTGGAGATATGCGCATTAGGATCATCAGTAGGCGATCCTCCAAATTGCACAGAATGTTGAATCATCTGAATTATGGCAGGCTTGATCTCAAAGTTATTAGCCTGAATCCTTGGTCTAGTGATGCTAGACATGGTGCCTTGAAAAGATGGTTGTGCATAGTCCATCATGGACCTTGTAATTGGCACTTCATCATTGTGTTGTTCACCATTCCCTCGATTATTCTCAGCCATCTCTCTAGTTTCTTTCCGAAGTCTTCTACAAGTTCGATCAATCTCTAAGTCAAGTGGCTCTAATATAGGTCTGTCACTTCGTAGCATGCACTACAAAGACAACTCCCTGCAAAATTCAACACAACGAAGGAACAACAGTGGTGAAATCGTGTAAACCGTAATAAAAGTAAAAATAAAAAAAATTATGGCTAAATTATAGTCAACTAATCTTCTATGATATTACTTAAACTAGTCCCCGGCAACGGTGCCAAAAACTTGATCGCTTTTGTTTTAAACAGTTATTTTTCAATGTAGCGATTCTATACCGCAAGTGCACGGTATCAAGTTTTAGTATAAGGGCTTAAAAGTAAGGATTGTCGTACCCACATGGACTAGTAGTAATTACCACGTTCGATTATAATTTCTATATTTAACCTACGATTTTGGACTGATTATCAAACTAAATTGACTTAAGCACAAAAGTTAACCTAACCAGTAGTGATGGATAATTGAAGATAAACGAATTATCAAGAATTCGGTTCACCAATGTAATCCCCCAAAAGTTGTCTATTAATTAAGATTCAATGTTCTATGTTCCAGGGTGACGAGTTTTCCTATTTCATTCGTTATACCTTGGTTCGGTTATAACAAGTCTAGCATTAATCTACAATAAATCACTCCCGTGTCTTTATTGAATGATTAATACCAAAAAACTCTTTGTGAAAACTACTAGCCTTCGATTTTGGTAAATCTATTGCTATCACACGTGTGCTAGATTTTACTTGGTCCGTCTCAACCTAAAACCCACGGCCTAATTTACTACGTCGTATCGTAATCTCCTATGGTCAATTCAATTACGATTACCAATATCATGCAAAATGTAGCTAATCTTTTACAAGCATTAAAAACATAAATTATGCGCAAAGATCATAGAAATTAAATCAAAATCGTTAATTAACTCAAGGGTTCAAACATGGGATCCCCTATGTCTTGACAAAAATCTTAGCCAACAACCATAATCAAATTATAATGCAAAAACATGTCTTTAAACAACTTTAACATAACAATCTGAAATAAAAAATAATCATGTTCAGAAATACTAAGATAACAAGGATGTCGCTCCATGCTCGCTCCGCTCTTTCGTTCCTTGCGTTGCTCTTGCTCTTCAATGATTTGTGGTCTTGCTTTGGATGGAGGAGAGGCTGCTAGGTCTCAGTAAAAATTGGCAAAAGTCCCCTTAAATTCATCCCTAGGTCTAATATATAGGGCAACAATAATTGGGAAGGAGTCCACCTTGAACCAAACATGGAAAGTCTTTATTTTTTCGTTCCCCCGCGATCGATCTTCAATCTCTACTGGACGTGATAGCCAAAATAAACATTTCCGTGATCGATCTTCGTTCTTTCGCGATCGATCGCGAGTCTTCACTGTATATTGGCGATCGATCTCGAGTTCTTGCCGATCGATCGCCAATGTATTCTGTTCAGCATCAATCTTTGTGGCTTGGCTATCGATCGCGATGTTGCTGCCGATCGATCGTGAGCTGTATAAAATTAATACTTCGAGATTTCAATCCATTTTCTCACGTCTTCGCTCGGTTTGGTCCTTTTACAACATTATTAGCTTATTTCCTCCACTTTTATCCCCTTGGACCTAGATTCTTGAAATACACAAAAATATACCAAAAAGCGTAAATCATCTAGGATTCAATACGAAAATCAATAGAAAAACATATCAAAATAAGTGTAAAATTCACACTTATCAACTTGGGAGTCGAATTTCTCGAAGATAATTAGGTATTATTCATCCCCTCGCATTTGTCTTCGATTTGAGTATGGTTTTGTGCTTGTTGGGAAGGATTTGAGTTGGTGTTTGAAATTGGTTTTTAAAGATTTTTGGGTTGTTGGGTTTTGGAGTTGATTTATAGCCCCTTGTTAGGGATTTATGTTATATGGGGTGTGAGGATTGTTGTTGGGGAAGTTTTTGCATGAAAAACACCATTTTTGGCTGTTGTAGGTCGAGGCGATCGATCCCTAGGGCGGGGCGATCGATCGCCGCGACGTTGTTGAAAATTTTAGGAAGATGAACAGTGAGGCAATCGACCGCCTCAAAAGAAGCGATCGATCTCCATGAGGCAGTAGCCAAAATCACTGAGAGGCGACCGATCGCCTGGAAATGAGGCGATCGATCGCCCATGCCATTTTGTGAGGCGATCGATCGCCTGAGTTGAAGTGATCGATCGCCAATGCTTGTTTTTGGGGCTTAATTTCGTGTTGAGTTTACGAAGCATGCTTCGCCCCGGGTCTTTTAAAATGGTTAATCGTCATGGATGACATATAATTGGGGTTTGTGAATGTGCTTGGACACGTGGTTGCATGCTTGAGATTAATTGTGGATTATTAATCGTGTCTAGTACATAATTCATCGGTCACGGGACCAAGGCAAGATTGGATTTGAACTACGGGAATATAAGGTACGTATGACGTACGAGCATAGCCTTTTATTATAATTGCAATTGTTGAGTGCATGGTACACTGTATTGCAATAAATCTATATGGAAATGCATGGTATATGGTATTAGCAATAAACGGATAATGGAATACATGGTTCATGGTAATTGCTACAAATGGATATACATGCATTGGGAATTATGATAAGTGTGATTTTTACACTTAATTTGATATAAGATTAGGGGCGTTTTTGTAGTGATTCTTGGAAAATATTACTCTTTTTGGTTTATATTTGTATATTTCAGGAATCCAGTGCCAAATGCATAAAAGTGGAGGAAATAGGCTTAAAATGATGAAAAAGGACCAAACTGAGCAAACCTGGAAAAGGAGGGGCAAAATCGTAATTTGCTGAAAAATAGAGGAGGCGACCGATCGCCTCAAATGAGGCAATCGATCGCCTCCAGGCAGTAGCAAGATGCGATCCATCGCCTCATTTGAGGCAATCGATCGCCTCGACTCGAAAAATTCGGGATTTTGTTTCCATCTTGGTTATTTGGTGTCCAAACTTGGTGAAACTCCTCCTACCATAAATATGGATTCTCATGGACTTTTTTGGGACTTTTTGGCTCACTTTTGACCTACAATACACAGCCTCCATCACTCATCATCCTCTTCAACCATCCATACACCATAACCATTGAAGAGAAGACGCATCGGAAGGGACGAGACGACGGAGCAACGCAGGGAGTCAACGCCTCTCGTTATTTCCGTATTTCTAAATCTAGTTCTATATCATCATTAGATTTTAATGTTTAGAATGTTGCAAAACATGTTTATGCATTGTTATTTGATGGAGATTGTTGGCTAGGTTTGTTATCAAGACTTAGGGGATCCTTTGTATGAACCCATGATTTTAATTGAATGTTTTTGATTGATTCTTATTATCTAAGTGCATAGATCATTGTTCTTCATGCTTTTAAGGGTTTGACCATCCTTGAATGATAGTAAATTATAATTGAGATCGAAAGATAAAATTGTGATTCGATATAGTGATTTATGCCGTGGATTTCAGACTGATATCGAGAGATGAAGTCAAATACACGTGTGATAGCTATAGATATCTAGTAATCGAAAGCTAGAAGTTTTCACGGATCTTAATATAATATTGTGTTGTTAAATAAGTACACGAGAGTGACTTACTGCAATTTGATATTAGGTTTAATATAACTCGAGAGAGTATATTAGATAAATGTGGAAAACTCGTCACCTTAGATTGTTTGAATTCGATTCTTAACTAATAGGTGAATTGTGGGGGATTACATAGGTGAATCGAAAGTCTTGATAATTGTTTATTTTGATTATATTCTTATTCGTTCTTGTGTTTTTGGGTTAATCTTGAGTTTATTAGTCAATTTAGTTAATTAATCACAACCAGTTATCTTAGACTAAATATAGTTAAACTAGTAGAGTTTGGTACTTATTTCCTAGTCCTCGTGGGTTCAACACTCATACTTATATTATCATTATATAAAACTTGACACCGTGCACTTGTGGTGTAGAATTGCTACACTGGAATTAATTGTTTAAAATAAAAGCGATCAAGTTTTTGGCGCCGTTGCCGGGGACTAGTTTTAATAATATCAAAAGAGATTAGTTGACTGTAGTTTAGTCATTTTTTTTATTTTCGATTTTTTTGTCTTCTACTGTTTCTTTTTGTTTTGGTTGATTGTTACAGGGTACTATCTCTTGGTGTATGCTGAGGAGTAGCAACCCTACACTTGAGCCCTTTGATCCCGAGATTGAACGGACTTGTCAAAGGAGGCTAAGGCAAGCAAGAGCACACATGGCTAATACCGAGGAGATTCCGGTACCACTAGTTGCAAGATCACTCATGGACTATGCCCACCCTGCATTCCATGGATCACTGTCGAGCATGACGAGACCAACCATACATGCTAACAATTTCGAGATCAAGCCTGCTATCTTACAGATGATCCAACATTCGGTCCAGTTTGGGGGAGCTGCTACAGATGATCCAAATGATCACATCTCCAACTTCTTGGAGATTTGTGATACATTCAAGCATAATGGCGTTACTGACGACGCCATCAGGTTACGTTTGTTTCCCTTTTCTCTACGTGATAAAGCTAAATCTTGGTTACAATCGTTGCCTGCAGGGTCTATTACCATGTGGGATGGAATGGCGCAGTTGTTCTTGTCAAAATTCTTTCCACCATCCAAGACGGCTAAGATGTGGAATGATATCACAACCTTTGCCCAATATGATCCAGAGACGTTGTATGAGGCTTGGGAGCGCTTCAAAGATCTACTGCGGAGATGCCCACATCATGGCCTCCCTATCTGGCTGCAGGTACAAACATTTTATAACGGTTTATTTTCTGATAACCGTTCTATGATTGATGCAGCGTCAGGAGGAACTGTGATGAGGAAGACGCCTGAGGAAGCTTATACGCTGTTGGAGGAGATGGCTACTAATAGTTGTCAATGGCAGTCTGAAAGGAACGTGCCAAAGAAGCAAGTCGGATTGCATCAAGTGAGTGAAGTCACCGCACTAGCTGCCCAGTTGGAAGCTCTTAACAAGAAGATCGATAGTTTGAGCTTGCATGCAATGCAAGTTCAAACTGTTACATGCGAGCTTTGCCAAAGAGGACATCCGAGCACTGAATGCCAGGTTAGTAACCCATTTGTTACAACTAATGAAGCTGTTAATTTTGTAGGGAACCGACCACCACAGACCTACCCCTACCCAAATATGTACAATACTGGGCCGAGGAACTATCCCCAACCACCACCGGGGTATGCATCAAAGCCAAGCATGGAGGAGTTGTTGACCAAGTTCATCACAACGACGGAAACTAGATTCCAAAATCACGAGGCATCGATAAAGAACTTGGAAGTCCAAGTGGGACAGTTAGCAAAGATCGTAGCCGAACGAACACAAGGATCACTATCTAGTGACACTGAGACAAAAGCTAGGGAGCAAGTCCATGCTATCACGTTGAGGAGAGGAAAGGAGGTCGCTGAGAAGAAGGATGTGCACGTAGAGTTAAGAGGCGAGGCGGACAACAAGCAAGTAGAGGTGCAAACACGCGACAAAGGTAAGTCTACTAAGACCCCTACACCCATCACACCTACTAAGGTAGAGATCCCACTCCCATTCCCCGCTATGTATAAGAGAGCAAAGATTGATGCTAAATTTGCTAAATTTTTAGAATTGATTAAGAGTCTTCATATTAAGATGCCTTTCATAGATGCTATTCGGCACATGCCGAATTATGCTAAGTTTTTAAAGGAGATTCTATCGAAAAAGCGGAAACTGGGAGAGCATGAGATGATAAACTTGACTGAGGAGTGTTCTGCTGTCATTCAAAATGATTCACCTCCAAAGTTAAAGGATCCAGGGAGTTTCACATACCTTGCAAAATCAATTCTAAATCTTTCAATAAATCTTTATGTGATTTGGGGTCAAGTGTTAATTTAATGCCTTTGTCTGTGTACATGAAGCTGGGCTTAGGAGAGTTAAAAGCAATCAATGTCTCATTGCAGATGGCAGACAAGTCCATTAAGTACCCGCATGGAATAGTGGAGGATGTACCGTGCAAGGTTGACAAATTCACCATTCCTGTGGATTTCATGGTGCTAGACATAAAGGAGGAGGCAGACATTCCATTGATATTAGGAAGACCATTCCTAGCTACTGAAAGGGCATTGATATATGTCCAAGAAGGGAAGTTGATCCTCCGAGTAGGGGGGATCAAGTTACTTATGATATGTTCAAAGTTGTGAACACTACACGCACTGAGCACCGATGTTTTAGTGTCAATATCATTGATACACTATCTGTTGATGCGATGCAGGTTAAGAGTGAGAAGAAGGTGGATGTCATATAATGGCCAACAAAGAAGAGGTAAATTTGGTGTAGGAGACTCGGTATTAATGAATAGGAAAAATATGAGATTTTTTTCCATGGGAGTCTGACGCACATGGGCTAGACCATTCAAAATTGTCGATGTTCTACCATTCGACACATTCAAACTGAGAGATGACCACGGGGCACTATTCACTGTGAAAGAGAAGTGGTTACGACACTACCACAAGGATGATGTGAAATCACCCCCTACTGGCCCTTGCGGCACTTGAGCATAAGTGGTAAAAAGTCCAGCTTGGGACTATAAATCAAGAACTCTTTGATATCCCTTTGCTTTGTTTTTAGTTTATTTTGGTTTGTTTTGTTTTTGTTTTTGATTTTGGCGAGACTCCATGTGTGCTGTGATCTGTCCAACAATATGCCCCATGAGCTGATGAGGAATTGGACAACGATCACTGACGGTCGTTGTCAAAGGTAAATGCTTTGTCTCATTTTCCATGCTTATTACATTGAGGACAATGCATGAATTATGTTTGGGGGAGTGCATTACTGTGTCATGCTTCTTATTTGGAAATTGATCGTTTCTTGAGCACCAACAAATTTTTTTCTTGAAAACGAGTTCAATTAGTAAGATAAGAATAAATTATAGTAGTGGTCTCTAATCCATGATGATATTAATCTCACTTTGCATGTCAACTTAAGTTTTGATTGTAAAACTTGTTTGTGAATATCTTGTTTTGAGTAGCATGTCAAAGATGGGGAATATTTTGAGCACATTTGAGTCATAATCTTGTGAATTGTATTTGGAGTAGTAAGAATCTTTGTGCACTTGATGAATTTTTTTGAGCATCTTAGAGTACCTTAGAAACTATTTGATGATGACACTTTGAGGCGAAATTTTATAGTTATGAACTTGACATGGAAATGATTTAGGCGATCTTTGGACCGTTTGAGCCTTTCAAGCTTCCCATGTTTACATCAATCTCTAGTATTCTAGTTTGAGCCTAATTGAAAAAGAATGGAGTATGTTTAACATACTATAAGCCCACATTCAACATTTTTTGGCAAACTCATTATACCTACCTAATTGAGCCTAAATTGAATATTTTTATCTTCACCCTAAGGGAGTGTAATGATTCTCATTAGATGCACATGAATTGCTATATTTTGATGATCTTATTATAAAAAAGATGATGAATGAGAAAAGAGAAGAATAGAAAAAGCCTTGAGAAAAAAATTTATCCAACTAAAACCCAAAGTGGCCAAGGCTAAAAGAGAAAAAGAAGAGAAGCTCAAGTTGTGCTAACAATATGAACATTACATGCTTATACTATCTTCTTTGTGCTATCCTATCCTTTCTTTGAAGCCAAACACCTAGGCCTAACGCTACAAGCTTAAAAAGACCTATTGATCCAAGTCTAGAGAGTGACTACATTATTGGAGAAGTGTTTGAGAATAGGACTATAGGGTGCTCAAAGCTAATCTTACTTTTCATTGACTAACATGATTTGATCTATGAAAATTGCATGAAACTTGAAAGTGACAATAGCACACACGCACGTTCTGATTTGGCGACATGTTGCTTGATCTAGGAGAAAACAAAACTTGTTAAACTTTCTGATTTATTCTTGTTAGTCTGTAAGTGAGATCTCTGAGATACATGATTGACTGCGAATTGGTTTATTTGAATCTTCAATATTGAACTCAACTTTTTGATTTTATTTCTTGCTCGAGACGATCAAGTTTAAGTTTGGGGGAGTTGATAAGTGTGATTTTTACACTTAATTTGATATAAGATTAGGGGCGTTTTTGTAGTGATTCTTGGAAAATATTACTCTTTTTGCTTTATATTTGTATATTTCAGGAATCCAGTGCCAAATGCATAAAAGTGGAGGAAATAGGCTTAAAATGATGAAAAAGGACCAAACTGAGCAAACCTGGAAAAGGAGAGGCAAAATCGTAATTTGCTGAAAATAGAGGAGGCGACCGATCGCCTCAAATGAGGCGATCGATCGCCTCTAGGGAATAGCAAGATGCGATCCATCGCCTCATTTGAGGCAATCGATCGCCTCGACTCGAAAAATTCGGGATTTTGTTTCCATCTTGGTTATTTGGTGTCCAAACTTGGTGAAACTCCTCCTACCATAAATATGAATTATCATGGACGTTTTTGGACTTTTTGGCTCACTTTTGACCTACAATACACAGCCTCCATCACTCATCATCCTCTCCAACCATCCATACACCATAACCATTGAAGAGAAGACGCATCGGAAGAGACGGGTCGACGGAGCAACGCAAGGAGTCAACGCCTCTCGTTATTTCCATATTTCTAACTCTAGTTCTATATCATCATTAGATTTTAATGTTTAGAATGTTGCAAACATATTTATGCATTGTTATTTGATGGAGATTGTGTAAGCAATCCAACATGCATACAACGCGGCGGAATTTAAAAATTTGGATTACTTGAACCGCGGATCTATACAAAGTTGTCATATAGGATAAAGGATTATAAGAGTCTCACCCTTGTAGCGTGTTTGAGCAGATTCCACGAAGCAGCACCACGTCCAACGCGTCCTTCGAGCCACTAGCAAAACTTATCAAGTTTTGCCTCTACGGTATCCACACGATCAAATCGGGTGAAGGGATAGTTTCAGAACAAATTGCTAGACTCGTTCTTAAACCGGAACAAGAAGCACACTCGATTCACAATCGAATTATGATACTAAATCACCAAATCTCTCTTCGGCTATGAAGAAACCGAGAGCACCAAGTGATGAGGCGGCCGTGTGCTAGGATGTGTAGGATTAGGTTGAATCAATTGTCCAACAATTAATTATAACCTTGATATTAAAAGGGCTTAATAAAAGTTCAATTTCTCAAAGTCTTATGGGCCCAAACCCATGATTTAATTAAGTTCTTTTAATCATTCAATTAAGACTCCTCCTAATTAATTAATCCATCCAATGAATTTAATTTCCCTTCTCGATTTAATCTTTTGTGCGACCCGTTAGGATCTTGCAATGTTGGCAGTGACATAAAATCTCATTTTATGTCGCAAGCAATGAGCGGTATCTAGCAACACATCAATGCTACCCAAATTACAAGAATGTCATTGACTCGACATAACCTATGAACCATGATAATATTAATCATGTAACTTAATCCCTTTGTCCTTTGTGTTTAGATTGAACACGAGTCATGGAATAGTCATACTCGTATATTCAATCTTTATTTCTTGATCCCCAAGTAGAACTAGAATAAACGAATAAGCTCGATATCCCATATCGACTCATTCGTGCATGGCCATGCATTTTAGTCTTACTTGATCAAGGGCCAAACACTTCTCCTGTTATATAGGAGGGACAAATCCTATCTCGATCAATCAACATCCCTCTACATAGTTCGTAGTGTATCCAATAGTTGCCTTTATAGTTAACCCTGTTACAGGTAACGTTTGACAATATCAAGATACATAACTCCTTATGTTGGGATCTTTGATGATCTCAAGTCGTAAGGATTACATACATTATTATTATTTTGAGAATTGCTTATGACACTCATATAACTATCCATGTAGCATTCTCATGGTGGGTCTGTCCAGTACATCGTTCTCTAACATGTACCCATGTGTTGATTTGATATCTCATATCAATGAACAATTCATCAATCAACATATACTAGTCTCTACGTATTATCATTATCCCGATTCATGATAATACTTGACTAGGGACAATCTTTAAGAATAATACAATATTATTCTAAGGACATTAACATATATATTAATTCACATTGCACAGTTAATCAAATAATATATAATAATGATTTGCCATTCATAAAATCATAAACATTGTACGTCCAAACAATCATCCAATGACTTGTCTTAGGGCATATCCCAACAGATCTCCCACTTGCACTATGACCAATCAGACATATACCTAATGCCTAGAGATCTAGTATGACGATCATGCTTCTGCTGTGACAGTGGCTTCGTCAATGGGCCAGATACATTATCATCTGTTGGTACTTTGCATATTTTAACATCTCCCCTTTCAACGATTTCTCGAATGAAATGAAAGCGCGAAGTATGTGCTTGGATCTTTGGTGAGATCTAGGTTCCTTAGCCAATGCGATCGCTCCATTGTTGTCACAATAGAGTTCTATCGGATCTTTAATGCTAGGCACCACTCCAAGTTCAGAAATGAACTTCCTGATCCAAACAGCTTCCTTTGCGGCATCTGAGGCAGCAATGTACTCAGCTTCCGTTGTAGAATCGGCTACTGTCTCTTGCTTTGAACTCTTCCAGCTCACAGCACCTCCATTTAGGCAATACACATATCCAGATTGTGATCGAAAATCATCTTTGTCGGTTTGGAAGCTTGCATCAGTGTAACCCATTATATTGAGCTCTTCCTCACCTCCATAAATCAAGATTAGTTCTTCTCAAGTACTTCAGGATATTCTTGACTGCAATCCAGTGACCTTCACCTGGATCAACTTGATATCTGCTCGTCATGCTCAAAGCATACGATACATCGGGACGAGTACATATCATGGCATACATGATAGATCCAATAGCTGACGCATATGGAATCTTACTCATGCGTTGTCTCTCATCTGGTGTTAAAGGACACTGTTCCTTCGAGAGATAAATTCCATGTGTCATAGGCACGAATCCTTTCTTTGATTCTTGCATGCTAAACCATTTTAGCACTTTGTCTATGTATGTACTTTGACTTAGGCCAAGTAATCTTCTTGATCTATCTCTATAGATCTTGATTCCTAATACATAGGTGGCTTCACCCAAGTCTTTCATAGAAAAGCAATTCCCTAGCCAAATCTTTACAGATTGTAAGGCAGGGATATCATTCCCAATGAGAAGTATGTCATCTACATTCAATATTAGGAAGATAATTATGCTCCCACTGACCTTCTTGTAGACACAAGGTTCATCTACGTTTTTGATGAAACCAAACTCTTTGACTGCATCATCAAAATGAAGATTCCAACTCCGAGAAGCTTGCTTCAATCCATAAATGGATCGTTGTAGCTTGCACATCTTTCCAGCATCCTTTGGATCGACAAAACCCTCGGGCTGTGTCATGTACACATCCTCAAGCAGATTTCCATTAAGGAAAGCTGTTTTAACATCCATCTGCCAGATTTCATAATCATGAAATGCAGCTATTGCAAGTAAGATCCTTATGGATTTAACCATGGCAACTGGTGAAAAAGTTTCATCATAGTCAATACCATGAATTTGTTTGAAACCTTTAGCAACCAGTCGACCTTTATAGGTTTGTACATTACCATCCATGTCGGTCTTCTTCTTGAAAATTCATTTGCACCCTATGGGTCTCACCCCTTCAGGTGGGTCAACCAAAGTCCATACTTGGTTTGCATACATGGATTCCATCTCAGATTTCATGGCCTCTTGCCATTTCTCAGAATCAGTGCCCATTATAGCTTGTTGACAAGATGACGGCTCATCCTCATCAATAAGTAGTAAGTCACCTTGTTGAGTCACAAGAAATCCATATCTCTGTGGCTCCCGGTGTTCTCTTACAGACCTACGCTGGGCTTGTGTCTCTTGAGCAGGCACTTCATCCACAACAGCTTGTAGTGTCTGCTCTGTTTCTATCTCAATATCATGTTCAATGTTTTCTTGTGGTTGAACTTCACTAAGTTCTATTTGTCTCCCACTGGTTTTTCTAGAAATAAATTCTCTTTCAAGAAAGACACCAGTCCGAGCAACAACCACTTTGTTCTCGGTGGGATAATAGAAATAGTATCCTTTCGTTTCCTTAGGATACCCCACAAATAAACACTTATCAGATTTGGGTCCAAGTTTGTTAGAGACGTAACGTCTCATGAAAGCCTCACAACCCCAAATCTTCATAAAAGACATACTAGGATGCTTCCCAGTCCATATCTCATATGGTGTCTTTTCCACTGATTTAGATGGAACACGGTTCAGTATAAATATTGTTGTTTCTAAAGCATGTCCCCAAAAGGATATCGGAAGATCTGCATGACTCATCATTGATCTAACCATGTCCAACAAGGTTCGATTTCTCCTCTCGGACACACCATTCCATTGTGGAGTATACGGAGGAGTGAGTTGTGGGGCTATCCCACACTCCTTTAGATAGTCATGAAACTCTTGGCTTAAGTATTCACCTCCTCGATCTGATCGAAGGATTTTGATATTTTTGCCAAGTTGGTTTTGTACTTCATTCTTGAAATCTTTGAACTTTTCAAAGGTTTCATGCTTATGCTTCATTAGGTACACATATCCATATCTACCGAGGTCATCAGTAAATGTAACGAAGTATTGAAAACCACCTCTAGCTTGTGTACTTATTGGCCCACATACATCACTATGTATTAGTCCCAATAAAACATTTGCCCTTTCAACATGTCCCTTGAAAGGGGCTTTAGTCATCTTGCCCATTAAACAAGATTCACATGTTTCATATGATTCAAAATCAAATGAATCCAATACTCCATCCTTATGAAGTTTTTATATGCGGTTCTCGTTTATGTGGCCCAAGCGACAATGCCAGAGATAAGTTGGATTACAATCATTATTTTTAATCCTTTTAGTATTTATGTTATAGACAGGCATATCAAGATTTAATACATAAAGACCATTAATCATTTGTGCACTAGCATAAAACATATCATTTAAATAAATGGAACAACAATTGTTCTTTATAATAAATGAATATCCAAACTTGTCCAAACAAGAAATAGAGATAATGTTTTTGGTAATAGACGGCACAAAATAACAGTCTTTCAAAATCAATGATAAACCAGAAGGCAAAGATAAATGGTAATCTCCTATAGCTAATGCAGCAACTCTTGCTCCATTTCCAACTCGGAGATCTACTTCGCCTTTCGCCAACGTACTACTCCTTTTGAGATCCTGCACATTTACACAAATGTGAGATCCACATCCAGTATCTAATACCCATGATGAAGAAGTAGATAAATTGACTTCTATAACAAAAATACCTGAAGTGGAAGTCACACTTCCCTTCGTCTTCTTAAGATCCTCCAGATATACTTTGCAGTTTCTTTTCCAATGATCGGTCTCACCGCAATTGAAACAGTTCCCCTCTTTTTCCACTCCTCCCTTTGGCTTTAGTGCAGAAGCATGTGGTTTAGACTTAACAAGGACCTTCTTGTTCTTCTTGAAACTTTTAGCTTTAGTCTTTCCTTTGCTCTTATTCACAATAAGAACGTTTGTAGGCTTAGACTTCTTGTTGTTTGCTTCAAAGGTTCTAAGCATGCCAAGTAATTGTGGTAGAGTCTTTTCAATTTCAATCATATTGTAATTCAAGACAAATTGACTGAAGCTTTCAGGCAACGATTGCAAGATCACGTCAGTGGCCAACTCTTGGTTCAAAGGAAAACCCAGCTTCTCCAGATTCTCAGTTAACCCAATCATCTTGAGTACATGAGTTCCAACCAGACTTCCTTCTACCATTCTACACTGGAACAACGCTTTAGAGACGTCATACCTCTCTTGTCTTGCTTGTTGTTGGTACAGTTGCTTAAGATGCTCGATCATATAGAACGCCTCCATTTCCTCATGTTGCTTCTGAAGCTCAGAGTTCATGGTGGCAAGCATAAGGCACCCAACATCAAGTGCGCCATTTTGATGCTTCTTGTAAGCATCTTTATCGGTTCTCGTAGCCGTCAAGGGAGGTTCCTCAGCAGGTAAGGGTTCCTCTAGGACATATTGCTTCTTTTCTTGTTTGAAGACTATCCTCAAGTTCCTATACCAGTCTAGGAAATTTGTCCCATTTAATTTGTCCTTCTCAAGGACCGATCGCAGTGATAACGTGCTTGTGACGTTGTTAGTTGCCATGGATATCTACAATATAAATATGCAAAATAAGTTTATGATTTTAATCATTTAATATGGTCTTATATTAAATGACACTCCCACTATTTTGTTTAAAATTATCAACCCTCGAAACCTTTAGTGGGCCAAGATCCATATTTCACCTAATCTTGAGTTAGCTTTGGCTAATCGCTCAAGACTCGGTTATTTAGGTAGACAACATTTTGCCAATTACATCACATGTAATTCTTGGATAGTTGGACGAACAACGCTTTGTTCAAATTCATCAAATGAATTATTATCCAACCCCATGCCTCTAGGTTCCCAATCCTATTGAGATAACCTAGTTAAGTCGTACCCAATTTAAAGTATAACGGATATCACTATTATCCTTTCGCGCCTTACCAAGATTGCCATGGTGCTTTGCTTTGGCAAACCCACACATGTACAATCGAAGTTTTGACGAGTACCTTTAATTTTGGAAGGCATCTAAAACTTAATATTTTAGAGGGATTTATTGATCTCATGATTTAATGATAATTTAAAATATGTCCACTACATATATGCATATACATATCTACATATATGTATAATAAAATTATCAATCTAAAACATAAGATAAATCATGCATAACATACATCAACATAAATTAAATGTGACATGGTTATAGCCCCTACTAGCGATTTTCTCAAGCCAATGAGAAAATCCTAAGAGTCAACCTAAGGTAACTTCACAAGCACCTTCTTTTGGCTCCAAATTGTGAATGGCCTCCTCATCCCTGCACCATGCTCCATCTTCATTGATCACCATCAATAAATAAACTATACTATATAACATTTACAAATATAGAGAATTCCTCGATTCACATTCGAGGGGAACATAGGGGAGGGATAACATTTTGAGAAAAATAGAGAAGGCACGACTCGCAGGTCGTATTATAAATTACAAACATTCACAAATCCTATCTAAAAGGTCAAAGGGCTATAACCATGCACCATGCTCAAACAACACATAAAACATGCTATCACAATTTAATTAATTAAAATCTAAACATTTTAAAATTTAATTCTAATTAAAACTATAAAATGAAATTTTTTTTGAAAAATTATCGTACGCTCGGGACATCACATGCCACAAACTAATGCGACTAAACCACGAACCATCATGGTTCGAACCCACCACGCACCACGGCTGGACCAATCATGGGACTAGGGTTTGAAACCCTAGCCCACGACATGGTCCGAGCCCCTTGTGCGCGTGCGGCATTGCTAGGGTTCCAACCCTAGCCGCCTTGCACCAATTTTGTTTCCATCGAGCCATAACATCCGAAACGCCGGAAATTAATTAGCCACGAGTCACGGTCAGGCCATGCACGGTGGTGGCTCAACCATCTCGAGCCAAGGGTTCGAAACACCCTAGCTCTCACGTGGTGTAGCCGCTTTCTCCATGCATACGAGAACCATGATCGAGCCATCAACTTTATCGAGCCAAAGAGTTCAAAACTCTAGCCACGTCTCGACACCTCCATGCACGAACATGAGCCACAACGGCTAGACCATCTCGAGCCAAGGGTCTAAAACCCCTTAGCTCTCACGTGGTGCAGCCGTGAGTCAAGTGCATAGGTGGTGGTCGAAAACATCTTGTTATGGGTTCGATTATTCGCTTCATGTATCGTATACATTAAACTTCAATTATATCAAATATAATTTCATGATAATTTCACAAACTCAATTTAATAATATCATATATGATTATATACAGTTTTATAGCATGCAATATAAAATCTAACTATGATTAAACTATTAACCACATAAATCCGATATGAGCTTTGTACACGGCTCTGATACCACTGTAAGCAATCCAACATGCAAACAACGCAGCGGAATTTAAAAATTTGGATTACTTGAACAGCGGATCTATACAAAGTTGTCATATCGGATAAAGGATTATAAGAGTCTCACCCTTGTAGCGTGTTTGAGAAGATTCCACGAAGCAGCACCACGTCCAACGCGTCCTTCGAGCCACTAGCAAAACTTATAGAGTTTTGCCTCTACGGTATCCACACGATCAAATCGGGTGAAGGGATAGTTTAAGAACAAATTGCTAGACTCATTCTTAAACCGGAACAAGAAGAACACTCGATTCACAATCGAATTATGGCACTAAATCACCAAATCTCTCTTCGGCTATGAAGAAACCGAGAGCACCAAGTGATGAGGCGGCCGTGTGCTAGGATGTGTAGGATTAGGTTAAATCAATTGTCCAACAATTAATTATAACCTTGTTATTAAAAGGGCTTAATTAAAGTTCAATACTTTCTCAAAGTCTTATGGGCCCAAACCCAAGATTTAATTAAGTTCTTTTAATCATTCACTTAAGACTCCTCCTAATTAATTAATCCATCCAATGAATTTAATTTCCCTTCTCGATTTAATCTTTTGTGCGATCCGTTAGGATCTTGCAATGTTGGCAGTGACATAAAATCTCATTTTATGTCGCAAGCAATGAGCGGTATCTAGCAACACATCAATGCTACCCAAATTACAAGAATGTCATTGACTCGACATAACCTATGAACCATGATAATATTAATCATGTAACTTAATCCCTTTGTCCTTTGTGTTTAGATTGAACACGAGTCATGGAATAGTCATACTCGTATATTCAATCTTTATTTCTTGATCCCCAAGTAGAACTAGAATAAACGAATAAGCTCGATATCCCATATCGACTCATTCGAGCATGGCCATGCATTTTAGTCTTACTTGATCAAGGGCCAAACACTTCTCCTGTTATATAGGAGGGAGAAATCCTATCTCGATCAATCAACATCCCTCTACATAGTTCGTAGTGTATCCAATAGTTGCCTTTATAGTTTACCCTGTTACAGGTAACGTTTGACAATATCAAGATACATAACTCCTTATGTTGGGATCTCTGATGATCTCAAGTCGTAAGGATTACATACATTATTATCACTTTGAGAATTGCTTATGACACTCATATAACTATCCATGTAGCATTCTCATGGTGTGTTTGTCCAGTACATCGTTCTCTAACATGTACTCATGTGTTGATTTGATATCTCATATCAATGAACAATTCATCAATCAACATATACTAGTCTCTACGTATTATCATTATCTCGATTCATGAAAATACTTGACTAGGGACAATCTTTAAGAATAATACAATATTATTCTAAGGACATTAACATATATATTAATTCACATTGCACAGTTAATCGAATAATATATAATAATGATTTGCCATTCATAAAATCATAAACATTGTACGTCCAAACAATCATCCAATGACTTGTCTTAGGGCATATCCCAACAGATTGTTGGCTAGGTTTGTTATCAAGATTTAGGGGATCCTTTGTATGAACCCATGATTTTAATTGAATGTTTTTTATTGATTCTTATTATCTAAGTGCATAGATCATTGTTCTTCATGCTTTTAAGGGTTTGGCCATCCTTGAATGATAGTAAATTACAATTGAGATTGAGAGATAACATTGTAATTCGATATAGTGATTTATGCCGTGGATTTCAGACTGATATCGAGAGATGAAGTCAAATACACGTGTGATAGCTATAGATATCTAGTAATCGAAAGCTAGAAGTTTTCACGAATCTTAATACAATATTGTGTTGTTAAATAAGTACACGAGAGTGACTTACTGCAATTTGATATTAGGTTTAATATAACTCGAGAGAGTATATTAGATAAATGTGGAAAACTCGTCACCTTAGATTGTTTGAATTCGATTCTTAACTAATAGGTGAATTGTGGGGGATTACATAGGTGAATCGAAAATCTTGATAATTGTTTCTTTTGATTATATTCTTATTCGTTCTTGTGTTTTTGGGTTGATCTTCAGTTTATTAGTCAATTTAGTTAATTAATCACAACCAGTTATCTTAAACTAAATATAGTTAAACTAGTGGAGTTCGGTACTTATTTCCTAGTCCTCGTGGGTTCGACACTTATACTTATATTATCCTTATACTAAAACTTGACACCGTGCACTTGCGGTATAGAATCGCTACACTGGAATTAATTGTTTAAAATAAAAGCGATCAAATTATATGGTGCCGCTTTTGAGCGAGCAATGATTGGGATTTTGTCGCCTTTGAGCGAACATCGGTTATGACGCCACTGCTGTTGAGCATGCGTGAGAATGAAATGCCGCTATTGTAGAGCGAGCAATGCAATAGAACTATGGAACCATAAGTGAGATATATGGAATATCTGTAATCATTGTTTAACGATTTGGTATTATTGATTATGGTATCGGTATATGGCAAATGGATTGTTAATCAATGTAATGATTAACTGGCATTTGAAAATTTGATGATTTCAGTTATTTTGAGAATAGGGACGGTACAGGGAATCCCGGATGAGGATGATGCCATCCAGGGAGTATCTTTTATATTTCATGGCATTTACATTTTTGGTAAATTATGAATTGTATTATTGTGATTATTGGATTTGGGATATTGGTATGCTCACCCCGTGTGGGGGTTGTCTCTGTTGGGGCAGGTGATTAGGTACATCGATGGCTTTGGAGTTGAGCTCGAGCTATGGAATGGAGGTGATTCCAGGGATCGAGGTACCAGTGACGGTATTGAGCACGACGTTTATACATTTGATACACATATACTTATTCGATGCTCGCATGTGAGCACTATTATGTGTATATGGTATGTATAAAAAGGCAAGGGCCTTTCTCTCTTCATTTATGAGTAGTATGCAATTATCTATTGAATTGCTAAATGAACTGAGAACATATTAGTGTATTATATTGGTGCATGATATGTATGTGGACTTGGTTGGGGGAACTAGACATTATATGGAATAATGTGAAGAATTTTATTATATGCATGATTGGCTATGACGACAAGTGGTTTTTTCCCCTACATGTGTGATAATTATGCACTAATGGCATGTATTAATACACTAATAACGGGTTAAGGGTGCGGGGGTCCTTACAATGCATACGATCATATTATCATGGGGGAAAAGCGTATGCAAGTATAACATCATATACTATCCAGAAAATTTCTTGCATTTGATCCACATAATATTCAAATTCCCCAACCAAGATCACTTACATAGCATGCACCCTCATAATACACTAACATGCTCTCAGTTCATTTAGCAATTCCGTATTTAATTGCATGCAAACATTAAATGAAGAGAGAAAAGCCATTGCCCATTAATACATTCCATATAAACGTAAAAACGTACTCACATGAGAGCACCAGATGAATAAACGTGTATCTAATGTATAAGATACTATACCGAATGCGGCTATTGGTACTTCGATCCAGTAGAAGCACCTCTCACGCACCTCTCGATCTCAACTCTGGAGCTACGTACTTAATCAACCAGCTCTGGTACTTCAATCCTGGAAGTACCTCAAATCAACAGCCCGAGCTCAACTCCAAAGCTACCGCTGCACCTGTATTACCTGCCCCAACAGAGACAGCCCCCACACGGGGTGAGCATACCAATACCACCAATCCAATCATCATAATATTACAATTCATAATTTACAGAATGTAAATGCCATGAAATTAAATGATACTCTCTGGATGGTATCATCCTCATCTGGATCCCCTGTATTGTCCATGTTCTCAAAATAACCAAACCATTAAATTCTCAAAAGCCAGTTGATCATCTCATTGATCAACTAAAAACACTCGTGCTATAACAGTTCAATAACCAAATATGATTAAATCATCAAATAGAGCACTACAGATATCACATGTATCTAGCCAATGATTCCATATTTCTATTTCATAGCTCGCTCTACAATAGCGGCATTTTAACCCCACGCATGCTCAAAAATAGCGGTGTCTGACCCCACACACCCTCAACAATAGCGGCGTCATAACCGATGGTCGCTCAACGGCGACAACATCCCAACCATTGCTCGCTCAAAGGCGGTACCATATAATTCCCAATGTATGTCCATTTATCGCAATTACCATATTGCATTTCACTATCCATTTATAGCAAATACCATATACCATGCATTTCAATATCCATTTATTGCAAGTAACACATACCATGCATTTCATAATTGCAATATTATAACAGGCTATGCTCGTACATTATACGTACCTTATAATCCCGTAGTTCGAGTCCGACCTCGCCCGAGTCCCACGACCCGATGAATTATGTGCTAACACATAAATAACTCACAATTAAACACAAGCATGCAATCACGTGCCCAAGCACGTTCATAACCCCCAAACTTATCGTCAATCCATGACGATTTACCATTTCAAAAGACCCCGGGTTAAGCATGCATAATACCCAAAATATACCATTTTAAAAGTTTAAACGATAGCCAAAAACTCAACCGAGAATTCCGTTTTATTAAATTTTGGCTCCAACCAATCCATTTAAAAGTATAGCATTCCCATTGGAATGTAGACGTTGCCCCGGAAATGGGCCACTCAAACCCCGATTCCAAAATCCCGACATTTTCCAAAATCTTCGAAAAAAAAACAAAAATCTTCGAGCGGCGATCGATCGCCGATTTTATCGCGATCGATCGCCACTGACCAGTGGCCAAACCAGTGTTCCATTGCGATCGATCGCCAACCCGCTCGCGATCGATCACCGAGACCTCGCGATCGATCGCCCGCACTGTTCATCTTCACCAAATTTCCAGCAGCTCGTTGCGATCGATCGGTCCCCTCGGCGACCCATCGCCACCTGCGATTTTCCGAAAAACTCGAGCTTCCATGGTGTTTTTCACACCCAAACTCAAAACCAACACCCCATACACCATTAACACCTCAAATACACCAATAAAAACTCTAAAAACTCAACTTTGGTTTTTTAACTAAAAATCCCTAAATCCAAAACCAACCAAAATCTCAACCAAACTCTACAATACCACTGCCAAATCAAAGACAATGATAAGGGGAAGATTAATACCTGATTATCTTCGAGAAATCCGGCTCCCTAACCAAGTTACCAACGATTTTCCTCCAAGGGAAAAAGAGGGGAAATGGGGGAAAGGGTTAGGCGTAGAGAGAGGGGAGAGAGGGGAGGGATCCGTGCCAAATGACGGAATACCGAGTCTACTTGGTATATATAGTACCAAAACTCAAAAATATCAATCCTTCCACAAATACATCATGACTCATTAAAAATCATCTGTTTCCAATAATTACCTCCCAATCTCAAATTCCATTACCAGCCCCAGTACAAAGTACTACGGACCCAAATCCCACCAAAGACCAAATTTCAAGGTTATCACCACAACGAGAATACAATCTCATCCCTTGGATCCAATGACTCCAAATATTGAATTTAAAATCTCCGGGAGTCCCAGAACCGCAATTAATTCATAATTGCCACAATTAAAATCCATTAAGGATTATTACTACACCGGGATTAGCACTATTAATCCCCGGGCATCACAAGAGATGAACACAATACCAACCCCCTGTAACTTTTGAGTTTATGGGAGTTGGGATGGGGGTAACACATGTATCAGTTCAAAAATCCAGGGTAGAATGATGGACTCTATGATTAGTTTCATAGAGGGTTCCATTTCTTGGGAGGAAATTATGAAAAAATATCTCATATTTGGTTAAAAGTCGACCTTACCCTTATACTTTAATGCTGATTTCTCTGTGAATCACTGCACATTGTTTGATTTTTTTGGTACATAGCGAGTTTTGAGGCTAGCTACTTATTGAATTGATCCAAACATATTAATATGGAAAAAGCATTGATAACTAAATGCTAAACGAGTTCCCTAAGATATATTAGTAAATAAAGGTTTATACATAGGTGTATCTATCAATTTTGGAAAGAGGAATGATCACAAAAATTGATGAAGAAATGAAAAAAAAAAATTTGATGAAGTAAATTTCTTTCAAGAAATAAAATTTGCTTGTAGAAATTAAGAGCAATTTCTTCTTTCTGCCTTTTTCCTATGTACTTGACCCTTCTCAATAATAAATCGGGAAAGTTCGAAAAATGACATTGGTTTAAAATTATTTTTGTTTTTTGACCTTTCTTTAAAAAGTGTTTTCAAACACATACAAAAAGACAAAAGCCAAGCAAATGCCAAAAATTTAAACAATTCATGTGGGGGAATAAAGTAATGAGATTGAAAGGTAAACCTTTATTACAATTGTAGCAAGTGGAAGTCCATCAGCTTGGGAGATCGTCGTACACAGAAGTTGTTACCACTTGTTTCCGATTGGTGTCACTCATGCCTCATACTTACATCATACTTGAGGTACATTCCAACTCTCGGGAACTTTCTACTTTGCTTGACTAGTATAAGGACGTTGTTGAAGAACCTAAAGCCCTTCCAACGCATCGAATTGTTGATCACAATATCCATCTTTTGCCAAATTCTCAACCAATAAATGTTAAACCTTATCGATATCATCATTTTCATTTTAAAAAATCTGAAATAGAACGTTTGGTCTATGAACTATTACAATTATGTGTCATCTGTTCTAGTACTAGCCATTTCTTCCCCCGTCTTACTTGTAAATAAAGGATGGTACGTGGCGCTTTTATGTTGACTATCGTGTTTTGAACCAAGTCACAATAAATGATGATTTCTCTATTTCTATCATTGATGAACTGTTAGATGAGTTACATGGCCCGTCCATTTTTTCCAAAATTGATTACGTGCGAGAGACCATCAGATTCGCCTTAATCCCTATGACACTCAAAAGACAGCATTCGAACCCACCAGGGTCACTACGAGTTTATGGTTATGACCATTGGGTTAACCAATACACCTTCCACTTTTCAATCTGCTATGAATTCAATCATTCATCCTTTTTATGTAGAGTGTAACTTTGTGATTGTTTTCTTTGATGGCATCCTAATCTTAGCAAAGTTTTTTTCGAACACGTACTCCATTTGCAGTTAGTTCTTGATTTTTTATGTACCCATTCATTTTATGCTAAATTGTTAGTTCAAGATTTTAAAGATGACAAAACAGACCAGACTGATCGAGCCTATGACAAAACAGATCAGATCAACAAAGTCTATATCAAAACAGACCAGATCGTTGTAAACCAGACTGACCAGATCAACGTAGATCCAGATCGATCAACAACATCAGACCAGACCAGCTTGATGCAGATCAGATCAGAACAAACAAAGTTAGTAAGCTTCGTTCTTCAGTCCGAATAATCAACGGCTATTTATTGAAGCATTTAATGGTGCATTTAATGCTGAACAAGACCAAGGACTGAAGATTACCTTAAATGGTAAATAGACAAAGGAGAGTCTATCTGACAAGCGCCGAAAGAACAGACCAGAAGGGAAAATACCTAAAGAAGAAGACTGTAACTTTTTCAGATACTGACCAGAGTATAGAGTTACACACAAAAGGAATTATTGTCGTTGGCAGAAACGAGTATATATAGGTGCAACTTCAAAGAGAGAGACACGAGAGATTCGAAAAAGCATAAAAGATCAATCAACTTTATCAAGTATTCAGTTGAGCAGAACGCTATCATCGAAAGACTTCAACTTGTCGATCAGCTAGAAATTAGAAGCACAACTCATTGTTTCATTTAATATCTTAAGGATCATTAGTGCTTAGATAAAACCACTCTTTTTCAATTGTATTTTGTTATAGAATAGAAGAGTGGTCTATTTGTAACTGTCAGACAAATTGTGTCTGAACAGATTGAGAGACTAGAAGTTTCAGTCTGGTAGTTGGGTAAATCCAGCTGAATTGGGGTTGTACAAGGAAGAATGGGAGACGTAGAAGGATTTGCCTTCGAACTTCCAGAAACATATCTTGTCTACTTACATTTCGCACTGTCGTGCATTTCATAGCCATCAACCGTTCTTACTAGCTAAGAACAGACCGTTTTCGCACTTTCATTTCAGTGGTCTGTTCTGCTTAAGTACTGGTTAAGAAACAGATTTCAATTACTAACCTGAGTGAAATCATTAAGAATTAATTTTTGGAGGAGTGTTCATTCACCCCCCTCTAAACACTCCCGTCCGATCCTAACAAGTGGTATCAGAGCAGGCATTCTTAATCAATAGAATACCTGGACTGATGGCATCCTTGAACAAGATCCCCATGTTCTCAAAAGAAGATTATGATGATTGGAGAATCAGAATGCAAGCTCACCTGGCAGCTCAGGATGATGATATGTGGTACGCCATTACAGACGGACCAATGAAAATTTCGTAAAGATAAGAGAAAGTTCTACAACTTTTATATGGACCACATTTCCAAAACTTGACTCGAACATATAGTAATTTGAGGAGAAAGGAGCAACATGTGTCTTGGAGTCTGGTTTTTTCCTCTTTTCTTCAACTTTATTCATTCTTTCATCATTTTAGCTTCATTTCTTCACCTTTCCCTACATTTCAACATTGATTCCTGAAATAGAGAAATATATACCATAAACCGTAAAATAATCCAAGAATCAACACGAAAACATATACATATCATAGCCTAAAAACGCGTAATATTCAACCATATCCACTCCCCCAAACTTATCACTTAATCGTCCTCGATTAAGCATTAAAATCATAAGGTAAAGTTCATTCTTGATGTTTGAAACAATTATTTCATGACTTGATTATTCTCAGAAATCTCATGCACATATACAAAAGTTGACAAGACATGTTTTCTCCTAATTCAAGCAACATATCTCAAAATCGGAATGTGTGTGTGTGCTAATTTCAATCTCAAGTTTCATGCACATATTCAAGATCAAACCATGCTAATCAACTCAAAGTCGAGATTATCATCAAGCATTACATAGGCCTATTTTCAAACAACTTCTCCACTAATGATAGTTACTCCCTAGACTTGGATCAAAAGGACTTTTTAAGCTTGTAATGTAAGGCCTTTGGTATTGGCTTCAAAGAAAAGATAGGATAAGCACAAAGAAGAGAGTATAATCATTTACAGTTCAAATTTTTTGCACACATCGAGCTTCTCTTCTTTTTCTTTTATAGCCTTGACCACTTTGGGTCTTATTTAGTCAATCTTTTTCTCAAGGCTTTTTGTCTATCTTTTTCTTTTCTCATTCATCAATTTTTTTTTTTTTTGTGATAAGCTCATCAAGATATAACAATTCAAGTGCATCGAATGATATTCATTATACTCCCTTAGGGTAAGGATAACTTTTTCATTTAGGCTCAAATAAGGGTAAGTATAATGAGTTTGTCAAGATTGTCGAATGGGGTCTAATTATATGCAATGCATATACCATTCTTTTTTCAATAAAGCTCAAATGGGACACTAGGGATTGATATGAATCATGGTAAGCTTGAAAGGCTCAAACGTTTCAAAGATCGCCTAGATCATTTCCAAGTCAAGTTTGTAACTATAAAATTTCGCCTCAAAGTGTCATCATCAAATAAGTTCTAGGATAACTCTAAGATGCTCAAGACAAATCATCAAGTTCACAACAATTATCACTATTCAAAACATGCAATCCACAAGATCATGACTCATTGTGCTCAATATATTCCTCATTCTTGACATGCTAACTCAAATTAGGATATTCATGTACAAGTCCAATAATCATCACAAATCAAGTTCATATGCATAGTGAGATCAAAATCCTCATTGAATAGTCACTACTATAATTCATTCTTTTCTCAAGTTTGAACTCATAATTTTTTTTTTTTTTTAGTAATAGGACGATTCAAGTGTCATTTAAGCACACAACATGTGGTTAAAACAAGTAAAACATGGAAGCTACTACTCCCCCAAACTTAAATCAAACATTGCCCTCAATGTTTAAAAGAATCAAAATGGAAAAAGTGAACTCCCCTGATCAAGATGCTTGCATGAGGGTTGAAGAATATTTGCTTTTGGAAGCTCCACTGTTGTAGGGGTTCATCGCTCCAACCAAGTACCTAGCAAGAGAAGAATGCATATGGTAAAATATTCGACCTGAGAGATAAACAAAACTAAATTGAAAACTGAAAAATAAAACAAAACTAAATAACAAAAGGATACGCTTGGGTTGCCTCCCAAGAAGCGCTGATTTTTGGTCTTCGGCTTGACCATCAGAAGCAACCATCAAAGAGCGGTTGCCGCCCATAGTAAGTATCGTATGATACCACTAATGGGTCTTCATTCAGTATGCCCTCAAGATTGGCAAGATTGTAACAGTGTAAGCTCGTCGCTCCAACAACATTCTTGAATTGGTAGGCATGGGAGAATGATTCTCGACTTGGCTTCATATGGAGGATGTAGTGCGGTGAAGTTGGCAACGACGGAAAATATGGATCCGCATATGGCATAGAACATGTCTCCATCGATGGGCTCAAATCGGAATCTTCGAAAGTTTCTTCCTTATCCAACATCACATTCGACTCATCTTCACATGGGAACTCCTCGGATAACATTTCTGAAGTAAGCTCAATCTCTTGAAGAGGCTCAAGTTCCCTCGACTCTTCCACACTAGTAGGATCACTCCCCCAAACTTGGTTGGTTGAGTGATCGTCATCATATAACCAAACTCGATTCGTCGCCTCTTGACTTGTAGCCCTCATCTCTTTCTCTTGGCAACTAGTTGAAATTGTTTCCATGAAGACCGCCAATTGCTGCTCCAGGTGATGCATAGAGTTGGTTTGGCACTCCAAACTGTTCTCGGTTGATGCCAAGAATCTTACTAAGGTATCCTCTAACTGAGTCGTGACATCTGCAGAACTATCTCTCATCTCTTCGTGATGTTCAAATGGTTGTGGCGTATCAATAGGGTAGTGAAACTCCGGTGGGTATTGGTGACTCCAACATTGTAGTGAAGGATCACAATGCCAGTGATGATCGAAGTCCGCCATATCATTGAACAGGTGCACCATACTGTTTTCATCTCTATCAACCAGGGGACTCCCAGTCACCAGTGCTCCGCTCAATACCCATTCTGTTGTCTGTGCATCCAACCCGTTGAAGAAATATTGCAAGAGAGTATAGTTTGAAAAGTTGTGATACCGGAATGTGTTGGCCAATTCATTGAATCTCTCCCAAACAGCGTAGAACGGCTCGGAACGTTGTTGGGCAAAGCTTGTGAAGGCTTGTTGATGTAGCATCTCCAAGTACCTCACAAGACAAACAAAACAAAAACAAAATAAATATATATAATTTTTTTTTTCGAAATAAATAAACAAAAATGGTTAAATTACAGTCAAAGAACCTAGTATGATATTACTAAAGTTAGTCCCCGGCAACGGCGCCAAAAACTTGATCGCTTATTTTTTAAACAATTATTTCTCAGTGTAGCGATTTTAGACCGCAAGTGCACGGTGTCAAGTTTTAGTATAGATAGGCCCCACAGGGACTAACAAGCAAGTACCAAATAAGATGTCTTTTAACTATATTTAACCTACGATAATTAATTTATAATTAACAACTAATTAATTAATATAAACTACTAATCCAACCAAGTCAATAAAAGTAAACGAGAAAAATCCACTAGAGAAGATTATCGAGACTTTGGCTCACTAATGCAATTCCCTACAATTCTCGATTGAATATTCAAATATTTCTAAGGTGACGAGTTCTCCCAATTTATCTAATACACTCTCTCGAGCTATATTAAACCTAACACCGAATTGCGGTAAGTAACTCTCGTTCACTTATTTAACAATTCAATGTTGCATAAGATCCATGAAAACTCCTAGCTTTCAATTACTAGATATCTATGGCTATCACGCATGTATTTGACGTTATCTCTCGATCTCGGTCTGAAATCCATGGTATGAGTTATTAATTCAGTATCATAAAATCATCTCTCGATCTCAATTACGATACTAACATCATTCAAAGGTGATCAATCCTCTAAAAGCATGAAGAACCTAAAACATACGCAAAGAACTATAAGAATTCAATCATTAAATCATCAAATCGAAGGTTCATAACAAAGGATTCGCCTAGCCTTGATAAATAAACTTAGTTCATACTCATAAATAAATACCAATACTCAAACATGTCTTGCAACAATCCAAGCATGATAAAATCAAAACAAAACAAAACTAAAGTTTAAAAGTAAGAATAAACTCCCAGCGTCGACTCCGGTCGTAGATCCTCGCTCCTTCTCTTGCTTCCTTCTCGATCGTCTCTTTAATCGCCTTGTTGGGTTGTTCCAATTCCTAGGATGAACAGGTGAAGATGGATGAAGGTGATATAGAGTATGGAGGTGTGGAGGCTATTCCTAGGGTTCAAATCTGATTTGGGTTGTAATTTTCGTGTATAATATATAGGGGAAGGGAATCAAGAACTTCCTTGTTGGACACAAACTCTATAAGGAAGTTATTTTTCTGAAAATTCCTTCCGCCGATCGATCGGGACAGAAGGGCCGATCGATCGAGCTTCACAGTAAGAATTTCGTGGCTTTTTCAGCCTTTATCGATCGATCGGACATGCTTGCTCGATCGATCGGCTAGACCATAATGTTTTCTTCGCCTTTTTCAGCTTCTGGCGAGTTTCGTATTTTGGCCGTAACTTTCTCATAAAAACTCCGAATTTGATGAATCAGCTGTCCACGCGAAGATAAGAGAAAGTTCTACAACTTTTATATGGACCACATTTCCAAAACTTGGCTCGAACATATAGTAATTTGAGGAGAAAGGAGAAACATGTGTCTTGGAGTCTTGTTTTTTCCTCTTTTCTTCAACTTTATTCATTCTTTCATCATTTTAGCTTCATTTCTTCACATTTCCCTACATTTCAACATTGATTCCTGAAATAGAGAAATATATACCATAAACCGTAAAATAATCCAAGAATCAACACGAAAACATATACATATCATAGCATAAAAATGCGTAATATTCAACCCTATCAATAATCTAGCAAACCACCGGAAGGTATTCAGTCCACTATACAAGAAAGATGTTAAGTTTGAGTGGAATGAAGATCATAGACGAGCTGTCAAACAGCTTAAAGAAGTTTGCAGCCAACTACCAAAGCTTGCAATTCAAAACGACGATGATGAACTGGTATTATATATCAATGCCAGTGATCATTGGTGGGTTGCAGTACTTATGAAGGCCACACCAGAAGGAGAAGTGACATGCAGATATTGCAGCGGTTTATTTGACAATAACGAAGTTATCAAATGGCACATCAAAGAGAATGAGTTCTTTGCAGTTCGAAAGGCTTTTAAAAAAATGGACATTATTCTTACTTGCAAAAAATTTTATCTTAAAAATAGATAATACTAGTGTAAAGTCTTTTCTGAAAAATAAAATTGAATCAAAACCAGAAAATGCTAGACTTTTAAGATGACAAGTTAAATGTCAATATTATAATTATGATATTGTCATAGTGAAATCTGACAAGGAACTTGTTACCGATCACATACGAGCATGCTTTCGGGACCATGAACGTTTGTTTGAAGTCTTGAATGGGCCCATTCTCTAGGCTGCACCTCCAACGGTGCAAAAAGGAGTGTTTAGAGAATGTGGCTCATCTAACCCGGAGGCAAGGGATTCAAGTACCCCTGTCACGAGTGCTGCAGATGATGCAATCCTTGAAGATGTACAAGCTGTAGCGAATGTTGAAGGTCAGGTGTCATTACAATCTGAACATTCAAGTCAACCTAGCACCTCTGGGGTAAAAGAGGGAGAGTTGAACCTTAGGCCAATGACTGGCACCTCTAGGGTTCAAACTAATGATGTTTTAGTTTCTTCACCTATGCAGGATTACCAACACACTTGGGAGAAACTAATAACCAGACGGGGTTTCAACCCAGACAAAACTATTGTTGATATCTCCGAAAAATATCCGAGGGTTTGGATGAAGCCAGGAAGCCATCCAAACGAAGTTCAAGAATGGTATAATTTCGGAGCTCTTGCTTCGGTTTTGTGGGGTCCTCGTTACTTAATCCATTATGTATCAATTAAGCATACATACGTGAGTCTGAATTAAGTAAAAACATGCACTGATTAAGAGTATCTTACTAGATAAGTTGTTACAAGGTTATAAAAACCTAACCAACTATACATCACATGTACAGCACATGTACAAACAAAAACCTACTACAAGATAACTCCTAAGCAGTGGTTCAGCTCGCAGCGGAAAATGACTCACATCCCGTCTCCCCACGTCTATGAGTCCCTACAAAAACATTCACAAAACGTGAGTATAGACAACAACTATCTCAGTGCAATATCAAAACAAATACATTAATGATAAAGCACAATAACAAACATCAAATGTGAATGCTCTGTATCATGCATCAACAAATGCATTATGCCATGACATGTCTCAACAATCACCCTATTATCACGAGCCCCATATGATATGCCTATTCAGCTCAATATGTCAGTGGAACCACATCACATCTTCATATTAGCAGCACATATCATAGTACCATACTCATCTGTGATAATAGCCAGAGCATATACCCAAAAATCGGCGTATATCTCTATATAGCATAACCGAGCATATACCCAAACCAGGCGTATATCTCAAATACATAACCGAGCATATACCCAAACCAGGCGTATATCTCAAATACATAACCGAGCATATACCCAAACCAGGCGTATATCTCAAATACATAACCGAGCATATACCCAAACCAGGCGTATATCTCTCAAGCCAAAGCATATGTAGTATATCTATCGTAGCAACGATCCCAGCCAAAGCATATACCACACCAGGCATATCTATCAAGGCAATGATCTCACCAAAGCATATACACATATCTATCAAGGCATCCATCCCAATCATATGAAATCCATGTATGCACATGCATATGATACTACCAATCATATGACACAAAGATAACATAAATCATATGATATGAAAATCATAACATCATCATCGCATAATATCTATACTCCGTACGTCAACACGTACCTGTAAAGCGACACAAACCAGATAAATCAGTCGTCAATGGTTAATTGCCTCTGTGCCCTATCCCCTGTGATGATGCTACAAGCACATGAACAATATACCATGTTATAAGAGGCTTCAATATCAAAAGCTACAAAATATAAGATTTTTTCATAATTTCCAAGGCACCGATCGATCGCTACACTTGCCGATCGATCGCCAAAACTTTCTGTCTCCTCGCGATCGATCGCAATTACTTGGCGATCGATCGCCAGAGTGTTCTGTTGCTCGCGATCGATCGCCACATTTTCACCGATCGATCGCTACATGTATAAACCGCCTTATATTTTGCCCTGTCTCGGCGATCGATCGCCACAAAGCTCGCGATCGATCGCCGATGTCCAGAAAGTTCAGAACATGGCGATTTTGAGCTTATCTTCCTAGCTCTTCTCCTACAACTCGAAATTTAACATGGAAATAAGTTTCATGTACTCCCTAAGACCATAACAACATGTTTCCCCCATCTTACAATCCAATTACTAGCATATCAACATGTTATGATTCTTCACATGAACCTTTTATATTTCACTTCACCTACATCAACATCAATGACATAATTCAAGTGTAAAACCATGAATTTCTTACCAAGATATTAAGAAAGCACTTCACACACCTTCCTAACTCAATTTACAAGTGAATCCCAAGCTCAAACCACAAGGAACTTGAAAGAGATGGAGAGGAGCTTGGTAGAGATTTGTAGGTGTAAAATGGTGTATTGTGAGTTTAAGTGCATTAATCCCCTTAATATAGCCACTTGTTATAATACCATGCCAATTACCATAAACATGTAAATCCAAACTTAAATTCACATGGTAATGCAACTTTAAATGAAAGGCAAAGGCATATGAAATTCAATTCAAATGCATACTAGTCCATGTTGCTTGATATGCCACTACATTTGATTTCATTCAAGTCATTTCTATGCACTACATCTTGTGCATCATATTTCTTTCCTTGTCATATATCTACTATTCATTTCATGTATGTGAGTATTACCCTCGGTCAACCCGAACCCGAGTCCACATCGTACCGTCATTATTCAAAATTACGACATAACAAATCGAGGCATTACAGGTTTATACTGTTGCACCAGTATTCTCTGAAATTTCAAAATTAGCAAAATGGATCAGAGAAGTTGTTCACGAGACATGTGCCAATAATCCACATTGGCCAGAGGAGATATCTTGGAGTTGTATTTTTTCAGTGCTGCTCCAAAACCAGCGAAGAAGGGCTTCATTGAAGCTGTATTTAATCAAGCTCAGACTACCAGATGAGAACGCCTTAAAAAATATAATAATGGCGCTACCATGCGGCATACAAGTTTTGGCTGGAACTATCACAGAAGATGAAGTTTCAACCAGACGCGCATAGGGTCTTTGGATTTGTCTAACCGAGATGGACAAAGTCAAATACTCATTTAAGTTCTTTCAGAATTCCGCCAATGGTACTTTCATGCTGAATTTTATGCAGGAACATCAACGAGATTTGCTGAAGAACTCTTCGAAACAAAGAGGAGAATTCTTTGGAAAAACAAGATTCCGACAGGAAAAGAAACTTACCAAAAATTCTGCAACATGGCACACATTGGTCGATGGATAAATCATATTTGCCAAGCATGCCCGGAGCAGAAAGAACCAGATTCGGGAAAGGATTCCGATCCAAACCCGACAGATCAGAGGCAGGAAAAGACTAAAGACTTGCTGATAAGAGAGCCCGTTTTCCTAAAGCTCGGGGACCACAAAAACCAATAATGTAAAGATTCCACGACAAAGAAAAAGGCGTGGACCATTAAAATTAGTGCGATAACTGTTAAACGCACTCGGACAAAATAATGGACCACTCATAAGAAAAGTTGGCACAGTCAGACAAAGATGACAGATATGGCTGCTTAACGGGCCGGGTCAATTCGGACCAGGACCAAAAAATCGGACCGGTTAGCCCGGTTCGAACCAGAACCGGGCTAGCCAGTTCCGAACCGATCCGTAACCGGTAAGATACCGTTCCGGATCGGTTCTACCATTCCGGAATCTATCTTACCGGTTCCGAAACAAATGGATCCGGTTCGGGGCTGAACCGGAATCAAATCCGTTATTTTAAAAAAAAAAAATTAAAATTTATATAAATATATTTGAGGTTAGTTTACAAACACAAATGCCGATTAGTTCAATTGGTTAGAGTTGTAGAGTAGAAGGTGATGGTCGCGTGTTCGAATCCTCCAAGCAACAATTTCCCTTGATTTTTTGAAGAAAAAAAATGGAACCGGTAGCCCCGAAACTAGATCCGATATGGTTCCTTACAGAATCGGACCATTGCCAGAATTAGCGAATCCGAAACCGGCCGGTTCCGGTTTTGATCGGGTCGGATTGACCGGTTAACAGCCCTAATGCCAGACCACGTGAAAGTTAAGGCGCACTCAACAATTATCAATATTTGGAATCCGAAGTTCAAGTCTGGATTCATGCCTATATAAAGCACTCATTCAGGAAGCTAAGGACATCGAAAATTCTCCATAGTTTTCTTAGAATATAAATTGTAGTCTCAAAGGTTTGTAATCTTTCGACTTTCATAGCTTGGTAATATTTCCTTTCTTTCTTTCTTTTGTAATAATTTGTAATATTGTTCTGTTTGTTTTAGTTCATGTGTTCTTGAGTCAAGCCTTATCTTTATGAGAGGCTAAACAAGTATGTCTCCTGCCAAAAGGAGACATTTTAATGTAATAGATATTATAAGTATTTCAAAAATAAAATGAAGGCTGTTGTCTATCTATCTCCCAGATTTTTTTAAATCTTTCTTATATATTGATTATACCTTACGCCCTAAGGTAGGAAACAAATTCTGGCTGTGATATGCGATTTCTGAAAGAGTTGGATAACTTGCAGACTAACCTGGCCTGAGGGGCTGGGGTTGGATGGTGAGGAGCCATTAGTAAAACAGTCTGGGGGCAGTAATTTTCCGACTCGTGGCTTTGTAACCTACGTCACCCGGTGCCGTTATGATCAAAATGGTATATTTTAATTTGTTAAAATTTTATTGTAATACGGAAGCATGATGGGCCTGTTATTTATTTTCACTTGTTCTTTGTGTAAGGGAATTTTAGTACTAAAAAATTCATCATGAACTGTGAGTCCTTCGCAGCAGTATGCTCTTGGGGTTCTATCAAGATGACAGAAACTGAAGGATCTCATGTTCATAAAGGCTCCTGCATTTACGTACACTTATTAGGAGTTGTTTATTAGCAAAAATGGGATTCTGGGTATTTTTGTAATAATCTTAAAATCTTTAAGGATTTTTATACAATTAAAGTAAGAGTTTTTATGTCTTTTGTGGTATGTAGTTGTAAATTTGAATAAAAAAAAGAAGTGTAGAATGAAATTTAAATAAAAAATCTTTGATATAGGAATGAATATTAAAATTAAGTTTGGTAGACTGATTTTAAGTGAGTTATCGCATTTAAAATATATAAAAAGCATTAAAAAATCAATGAAAGTTAATGTATACAACCTAAAAAAAAATTATGCGCATTCTTTTGTTCCCCTCCCCTCCCTGTCGCCGCCATATTTGCCGCTGAAACTGACTATAGCTTCAGGGCCACCCCGTTCGCTGCCGCCTACAGTCACCGGAACTATGGAATTCACGGCGGATTGGAAATCCCGGTGGTCAGTATCTTCCACCTTCTCACCCCCTTCACTTCTTTCAGAGAAAATCCCCAATTCTCCCATTGGTCCCCTAATCTTTACCCCAAAGCCTAATACCCACACGTCTCAACTCCTTCACTCGCCATCCCTCGCACCTCGCCTTCCACCGTGTTACCCTGACCTCTCACTCCTCAGAGTCCTCCAAAATTGTGATTCTGTTCCATCCACCGCCTCCTCTATTTCCTCTCTTATTGGTCCATTGGTTCCAGACCACTCTTCCCTCTTTCACGGCTTCAATTCCTTACAATTGCTTCAAATCCCTAGTAAGAATCTACTGATGGCATTTTTTCCAGCAGGAGAGAATTTTGATCGAGTGGGATTTACCTTAATTCATGTGAACGATGGGATTTTGAGTGTTAATTCGAAGATGGATGATTTGTTCCAGTTAGCAGAAGAGGGTTGCGAGAATCATATGCGGATTACACGATTGATGGTTAACCCAGTTGATGATGGTGATTGTGATGGTGATGGCGATGTAAGTGATGTTAATAGGCGTAATAATGCAGTTGGGTTTTTGATGGTTTGTACTAATTTTTCTGTTTATTGGTATAAAATTGGACTTAGTGCTGTTCATAAATATAGTGAGTTTTCTGTTTGCTTGGATTATCTGGGGTGTGCCAATACGAAGTTGTTTAAGGGTAATGCGGTGGTGAGTGTATCTTGGAGTCCGTATTTGACGGAAGAGTGTTTAGTGTTGTTGGAGAATGGAGATTTATTGTTATTTGATGTTAATTGTTTGTGTGGCAAAAGGAGTAAACTGATGCATTTGGTTAGTGCAAAGAATAGGATCATTTATACAAAGATGCATGTATCCTTGAATAACAAGGTCAAGTTGGAGAAGGCGCAAAATGGTGGCGAAGGTGGATGGTTTGATTGTGAGTTTTGTTGGCATCCTAAGATATTTATTGTTTCTCATCGCAAAGGGGTGTTCTTGGTTGATTTGAGGTCTGTTGGGGAGTGCAATGTCTGTTGTTTGCTAAAGATAGAGAAATTGTCGGTTGCGAAGAATGATGAATTTGTAGCACTTTCAAGGGCAGGTTCTGAAGGGTTTCTTTTTACCGTAGCTACGAGATGCCTCCTACTTCTTTGTGATGTACGGAAACCATTGGTGCCAGTCTTGCGGTGGGCTCATGGGCTTCAGAATCCACGATATGTGACTGTTATTAGATTATCAGAGTTGAGGGCTAATGCAGAAAATGATAAGCACAAGTTGGCATCAGAATCAGGTCATTGCATTTTTCTGGGATCATTTTGGGACAATGAATTTGATATTTTTTGTTACGGTCCTAATATAAATGGAAAGAAATCTGTTTATTCTGAAGTGGCAAAGTTCTGTAACTCGTATAATTCTTGGGGACTCCCTTCCAAGCTTTCATTGTCAGGTTGTGATTGTGATTGTGGTAGTTGTCTTGTGAGAGAGGAATTCTCCAAATCATCTCTCCCCATTTGGACTGATTGGAGGGTGAAAAAGCAGTTAGTTTTGGGGTTTGGCATTCTTGATGCAGATCTTTTTGCTCCGTTGTCCACGCCTTATAATTTTGGTGGATTCGTACTAATTAGGCTAATGTCATCAGGGAAGCTAGAAGCACAACAATTCCATGCTTCATGGGAATCTCACAGATGTTCGGATATGGCTCACAGGAGGATAAATATAAATTTGGAGGATAATCTCTTGTATCTTATGGATGATTCAGAATATGACGGGGAGAAGAAATTTCACCAGCTGAAATTTGAATTTCTAAACGCCTACTTGAAAGATAATCTAGCTCAATACATAGTCAAAAGAAGAGAAAAAAGGGAAGAGTGTAGTGAAACTGACCAAGAAAAGTATCTGGTTGAGTCAAACTTCAATTTGCGTCATGAAATATGTGCTACACTAAAAGCTTTTGGGCTTCCAAAAGTGAGATCCTCTGAGGCAGTTTCTGATATGTTGAAAGATATTAATTTTCCGACAAGCATACATGATATTGCTTTAAGAAGCACTTGGGCAACTTTGCCTACAAATATGTTGCGATTGGCTTTCTCCCCTTATTTAGATTTTCCCAAGAAACCCGAGAAACATCAGGAACCCTTGGAGTTCCTGGACATACCCGATCAACTCCAAGCTCCTCCATTTCTTCTCAGAAAACCATCATGCCGCAGCAACAAATGGACCAGCAAACTGAAGCCCTCTGATGCCCCAGTAGGCCCACTTCTCCCTCCTCAATTTTTGACCATCTTTCATAAACTTTGCACCGAAGAACGTAAGATGGTAAGAGAGCTCCAACTGGAAGAAACAGAAGAGTTCTCTGCTGATTCTCTCTTCAAACTTCAGTGTGATAAAGTTATGGAAGCTGTGGAAGATCATATTAGGGATTATGATACTAAAACTCCTGATGATGATTTTGTTTCTCTTGCTGATGATAAAGACGAGATAAGCTATAGGGCTACAAATTCAAAGTTCTCTTATCACAAACCATTAGCATTCTCAGAAAATCCCTTTGCTGTGGGTGTTGAAAAACCTGGATGTGTGAATAATATATTCTCGACCCATGTTTTTAGGAGAAATTATGGGCTTGCATATGATATTAATGTGGACATGACAGGACAAGAGCTGTTTGATGTGGGGTGCCCTGTGGAACTGAAGTTTGAAGACCGTACAACGAACTTCGGGCCGAAGGAGATGGAGTTATATCAAGATCTGAAGAAACAGGACTTAGATTTTCAATCAATGTTTAAGCCATATCAGGATTATCTTTCTAGACACAAAGAACTGAAACAATAATTTGATTAGTCATTTTTCCATTATTTCATCCCTGGAAGTTTAGGCTTGTGTTGTTGCCGCCCTTTAGAGTGTATCAAAATAAAGAGCTGCATCAAAGAAACCAAAGTTTAGAGTAGTCATTCCTGACACTAAGACATGCTATCTATACGGTGTAAAATTGTGTAAAATTGTATTTTTGCATGTGAAAGTAGATCCATATTTTTAAGGTAGTGTTATTTTTCGAACTGTGATATAAATCCCAAGTTCATTCTTTTTATGTTTCAGCTTCATTGGCAAGTTTTTTTTCATACTTCATTCGATGTTAAATCCTCGATTTTCCACAGAATTTATCGAAGCCCTCTAATATTGTTTGATGTTTGAGGTTGGGTCTTCAAACTCTACACCAATCCTACAATTTAAGGAGCAAAAGTAAAAACGGGTAACTCCAAAAGAGGTTGGTCTACACTTAAAGTACTTTAATACCATCAAATGATGTGAGTCCCTCACATTTTAATGAAAATTCACATAATATGTTCGGATATCATTAGATGATGTGAATCCCAAATATTTTAATGAAAACTCACATAATGTGTTCGGAATCGAGAGGTTAAAATTCGGTCACATCTACAGAATAGAAAGAAAACCGTTTTAAGCATGAACCTATTTAGAGTTTGACCAATTAGCATATATACTATCTTTCAATTTAATTGGTGAGGTTTTTGCACAAACATCACCAATTTGAATTGAAGTCTATTTATTTAAATTTAATGGCAAAACAAAAATTTAATGATGCGTCTTATATGATAATGTAACTAATTAAACAAAGTTAAATAATTATATTAAATAATATATGAGTATCATGTTTTTCGGAAAAAAATAATTTCGATTCTATAAAATAGTAAGTTACTTAGGTACTCGGGCTGTTCATTTTTTCCCAATTCATCGACTGTGTATACTGTATTTCTGGGTTTTTTATTAAAAACAATTCAAAAAATAAATTAAATTTTAAAAATACTGCATTTTTAAAATCTTTACAAAACTACCCCAGACCGCTACTCCAAAGAACGACCAGTATATCTTGAATGACCGCCTAAGGAGCGAGCGGCCTTTGTAATATTGAGGGGCCGCTACCTATGATAGCGGCCCCTCTATTTTTTAATTTTTTTAAAAAAATTTAATTAAAATTTTAAAAAATAATTTGAATGGCAGCCTCGAGAATAGGCTGCCACTCATTTTTAGTATTATAATAATATATATTATAATATATTAATCAATTATATTATTATTGATTTAGTAAATAATAGTTATATTATAATAATATTAATTTATTATAATATATTTACATAATTAATATTATATTATTAATATAATTGATCTTCATATCATTGAACATCTATTGTTATTTTTATTGTAGCTGTTTAATGATGATATATTGATGGTTCTGAATGAACGAAGATGTTCGACGTTGAAATGAGTGACATGCTATTATTATTATTATTGTTAATAAATAATAGTTATATTTTTTGACCTCCATTTTTATGTTAAATTGCCCCCTTCCCGAAAATCATGCGTCTGCCCCTGCTCATTGCAACAACCTTCAACATCCGCTACACAATCAATAATAACAATAATAATAAGAATAACACGTCGCTCATTTTAACGTTTCTCAATATCATCGTTCATTCAAAATCATAAATATATCATCATTCAACATCGACAATATAATTAACAATATATACTCGATGATCAATTATATTAATACTAATCTATTATTAATTATGTAAAATTATTATAATAAATTAATATTATTATATTTTATATATTATAAATAATATAATATAACTATTATTTATTAAATCAAAAATTTTAATAATTTCAAAAATTGAGTGGCCGCCTCTAGAAGAAGAGACGGCCACTCAATTTATTTTTTAAAATTTTAATAAAAATTTTTTTAAAAAAATAGAGGGGCTGCTATCACAGATAGTGGCTCCTCAATATAACAAAGGCTGCCTGAGGAGCAGATTATCACTCAAGATGTACTGGCTGTTATCCGGAGTGATGGTTTGGGGTTGTAAGGATATTAAAAATACGGTATTTTTGAAATTTAATTAGTTTTTTGAATTATTTTTAATAAAACCCCGTATTTCTGATTATGGTTCCAATTTTTTTAAATAAGAAACTGAAATAAAAAATTAAAGTGTTCGGATTTGTTTTTGAGGAAGTGCAAAAAATTGTTTCCGCTGCCGGGACTCGAACCCGGAGCACCTTTGAAGGTGCTGATTTCTAGATTTGAAATTAATTGCTACAGCGGATGTGCTAAGTTATGCACATAAAATTATATATACTACTTTGTAAACTAGAAAATCAGTCACAAAAGAGGGAAGCCAACAAAATTTCTTTATTTAAAAGGGCAAGTGAAAAGGCTCTCTTTGAAAAATCGACTGTCATATTTTACTTCTAATATAATTTCTTTTACTAATTTAAGTTTTTTTTGTTCAATGTCATTAAAGTGTAATTCAATTTTTATATTTGAATGGAAAGCTAAAATATATGTTGCTGTGCAATAATTACCCTTGTTTGAAGAGTGATCGAAGCAATGCTATTGAACTGCTATATGGTTTAAATATTAGAGTTGTATTGTTATCACCAGTTATAATTTTTGGTAAAGCGGTAAGCACTTGATTCTACAATTGGTATCAGAGCAAATATCACATGCTCGATTATCATGAGTTACAAAATAGTGCAAGTATTGGGAGACACACGAGGCTATGTACCTTAAGGCAAGAAGGGCGGACACTTGCCCCCGTTGCCATTTTTTTTTAACCTTATAAAAAACAAAATTTTAAAAATAAATTACATTTTAGCTCCCAAAAATTATAATTTGCCCTTAAAAAATAACATTTTATATTATTGATGTCGCCATCTCAGATGGCTACACCAATGTAATTTATAACCCTAGCCTTTTACACGCCCGCCGCACTCGCAATCTCATTCTCATTTTCTTTCTACCGTGCTGCGAAAATTTCTTCCGTGCTGCGAAAATCGAACATCTCTTGCAAAAATCAAGCCATTTCTTTCCAAAATATTTAAGGCAAGCCTTTTTATTTTGTTATTTGTGTATTGTAGATAAATTATGATTTTGATATATTTAGTGGGAGTATATTATTTGTTGGTGTATATTTTGATGATGTGAATGATTAAAATTCAAGTTGGCTCCGGAGGGCGGGGGTGGCCGGGGCGGCGCCGACGGCGGAGTGGGTTGGCGGCGGTCGTGGACTGTCGACGGGTAGTTTTTGTAATGTTGTTAATTTTTGTATTATATTTCAGGATGGATCAAATGAGACAACCAGGCCCGGTTGACACACATCTTTTGTCGTTGCAGTCTTCACATCGATCTGAGGATGTATGTGGAGGTGATATGGATAGTATACTTCGTGTGAGAAATCCAGATTGCTATTTTTTGGATATGTGTCCATTAGATATACGTGTTGTTAATTTGTTGCACGTTATTGGATTTTATGGTATATATAGGTATGCTAAGATTGAACTTTACATGCACCTGATCACGGCTTTAGTTGAGAGATGGCACCGTGAAACACACACATTTCATCTTAGATCGGGAGAAGCGTCCATCACACTTCAAGACATTGCAGTAATATGGGCGTTGCCAGTAGATGTCATTGTAGTGTCTGGGATAGATTATGATAGGACTCTACCTGAATGGCAAGAATATTGCCATACATATTTAGGATTCATACCAGATACCAAAGATTTTAAAGGTTCGAGGTTGAGATTAGTTGTTTTGAAAAATCATTTGCTGCAAAATCCCTTGGGGGTACATAGTACGTCAGATGATGTTGCTAAGTTTACAAGGGTTTGTGTATTATTGATGTTAGGGGGATTATGTGCCCTGATCCATCAGGCAATTTTGTTAGATTATTGTATTTACAGAAGTTGGAGGATATAGACTCTGCCAGTACATATAGTTGGGGCAGTGCTGTGTTGGCATGCTTGTATCGTGAGTTGTGCACGTCATCAAAGAGAGGGAAAAAAGTTATAGGTTGTGAATTGCAACTCTTAAAGGTAAATAATATGTTTTTTTGTTTTAATAATTAAAATATGTTTCTGGTCAATCTAACTTGTATTATTGATGTCACTACAATAAATGAGATTTGGGCATGGTCACGAATCCCAAGTTTGACTCCGCAATTGGGTAGCCAAAGATCTGATATTGGGCCAATAATGGCCGACCCAGACAATGTGTTACCTTCTGCTCCATATGGTGTAAAGTAATATGAATATGCATTGTTTTATAATTGATTTTATGTGTTAATGTATTTAATCATTTATTTGAATATATAGAGGTGGTCATGTCATTTAAACTTTACAGAAACTGGGAGTCATTCCATACGCATCATAAGGGACATCCTCGATGAGCAGCCAGTAACTCAAGTAAACATGCTGTTAAATTAGTTTGCACAAAAATACACTCTTTTCATAGTATGTAAAGCAATGTTGTTTTGCAGTTTAATTGACAGCCGTACCCTGATGAGTACACTGGAGAAATCGTTGAGTTAGGGACATATAAGGGACCGTTGATTTTCTTCGACATAGTTGAAATGCAACGGTCTGATGAAGTACTGCGACAATTTGGGATGCTACAAGATATCCCAGAAGATCCACAATCGGGGGATGAGGCATTGCATAATGTTGGTCGAATGGGAAATGTCAACAAAAACTGGAGCACTAGACATAGAGCATACATACTTTTCTGACCTGGTTTTCTGATCCCGCTCTCCAACATAAGTCTTTCAAATGAACGGATTTGAAGCGACTATTAAAGTTTGAACAAACATGTCTCAAACAAAATCGATGTACTCAACGGGGTGATTTGAAGACAGGAATACAATCGACTGCAGCAATGAGGCCTGGATGACGGTCAGAAATCAAACATACACCACCCTCAGATCTTCTCACAATATGCTTGCTAATCATCTCCAAAAACCATCTCCATGACACAAAGTTTTCTTCGTCAACAATTGCAAATGCCAAATGTAAGATTTGATTATTAGCGTCCATTGTCACGGCAATCAACATCTTATGTTGATATTTCGTATACAGATGTGTTCCATCCACACTTATTACCCGGCGGCAATGCTGAAATCCTTGTACACATGGATGGAAGGCCCAGAACACGTAATTCAAAGTCTCTTGGTCTGACATTTTCAAGGTGAACCCACTCAACGACGGTGCCGGGATTCCATTTTTGCAAATCTCCCATATAGTAAGGCAATTTCTTCACGGAGTTCTCCCATGTTCCGTACGCATTCTCAACAGCACGTCGCAAACTAAACAATCCTTTTGCATATGAGATCTCAAATCCATATTTATCTTTCACTGTTTGAATTACATACTTTATTTCGTAAGCTGGATCACGCCGAACAATTCCCACTAACAAGCTAGCAATCATGTTTTTGTCCAAATTTGCATGATCGACCGACATTTCACTCAAAAGGCAAGTGTGAGAACCTCCATACTTGTTTATTTTGAATAATCCAACCTTTTTCTTCAACGAGGCCCGCAGGTACCATCTACAAGGCATATCTTATGTATTGTGTTTGCACACCACTTTCCACAATGTTTTTGTACTCTTGACAACGCGGTACTCCCGTTTTGCAACACGTACAGAGTAATCCTTTACAGCTTCCTGCAAATGAGCTTTATTTTTGAAGACCATATCTAGATGGATATCCCCTTTGGAGTAGTCGTAATAACTCCCCCATCTACCTGTTGGAATGTCTAATGAGTCTCCAAATACTTCGGGATGTGTCATTGAGAAGAATGGAATTGTTGGATAAAGGACATGAGTATTTGTCGTGGTTGTGTCTGGTACATTATCTGGCACTAATCGCCATTGGCTTGAAGGACATCTTATGCTAACGATCTCCAGCTTGCCCAAAAGCCAACACAAAACTCCAAACTCATAATCCAAGTAGTCAATCCAATTGAACAACTTGATGCACTACCAACTTACATAATTATGAGACATAAACATATCAAACGTTTTAATTTTAGAACTTTCTATAGATGTAACATTTTCAAATATAGAAACTCCACTAAAGTGAGGAGCTTTCAAAAATTAAATTCATCTCTTACAAAACACATTTGAGCACTTGACATTTAAGTCTCAATTCTCATTGAAAGATCGGCGGCCGGTTGATTGTGATTCAGCAAGGCTCAAGTGTATCGTAGCAGTAGGATCACAACATTTGTGATTTTAGAAGTCAAACAACTTCTTGGGCTTACCCTGAATACCCCATTGTCGATTAAACTCCTTTAATAGACAATGACCGAAATATAATTCCAGCAACAACCTACCGATCGTGGATAGCGTCTAGCATATGCACTTCACGAAGACCTAGATACAAATGACTAGCAACGTACGAGAACCTGTCAGCCATAGTTAGCGTGCAGTACATTCCTTTTGGTTTGTCGAGGCCCTTTATGATTTCAATAACTATTTGTTTCACGTTATATGATTCATTGTGTGCGTATATGAAAAACTCTTTTTTCACAAGCACTACCCACTCTGGCAAGAGATTCCTTGAATCATATACAGAAAAACACATAGGACATCTTGGTTCATCAAGACCAGTGGTGAATCCACAACGATAATCATAGGCATCTGACAGCATCACTGAATACCCAAAATGACAACTTTATGACCCACATGTGATCAGTTATTAAATCGAAGTACACAGCTATCTGGCAAGACCTCAATGACGCATTGGGTCATGAGGAGTAATGGTACACAACTATGACTAGGAATTCTATACTCGACAAATGGTAACCACTGATAAGTGTGATTTTTACACTTAATTTGATATATAATTAGGGGCGTTTTTATGGTGATTCCTGGAAAATATTACGCTTTATGGTATATATTTGTATATTTCAGGAATCCAGGTTCAAATGCATAAAAGTGGAGAAAATGAGCTTTAATTAATGAAAAATGACAAAACCGAGCATAACCGGATATTAACGAACATGGATGCAATATTATATTATAATATATGATATTATAATATAATATATAATTATAAAGGAAGAAAGAGACGTGAGAACACAGATTGAAGGAGGAGACGTACGGGATTGGAGTATAAAAGAGAAAGTTACATCAGATTTGAAAGGGAGCAACGTACGTGAAACAAAAGCTCCAGGAAAGACAGGAGACGTATTAAAAGCAAACGATATCAGGGAAGAAGCGGGGGAAGCGGAAGAGAAGTTACGTGAACAAGACAGAAGAGAAGAGGAAGAGGAGTTACGATATCAGGGAAGAAGCGAACAATACAGATACAAGAGACGTGAACAGATAGAGAAAAAGATCAGATTATTAGAGTGAAGGAGTTTACGTGAGTTCAGAGAGGGAGATACGGACGAAGAGAGAAGAGGAGACGTTCGCAGCAACTTGGGACGCACAGAAAAAACCAGACGGAAACAGAAGATAAGAACGCAGAGATTAACCAGAAGAGAAGAGTGACGAGTAAGGAGAGCAGCAGGAGAGTTTACAGAGAGGGAGGAAGGAAGAGAGCAGCAACAGCAATCTTCTAAACTCCACATAAATTCTGAGACGCACGGATTCATAATTCACGTATAGTAACAGCAAAGGAAGCAAAGTGATTTGAACAGAGGAATTCACGTACAGAGCACGAACAAAGCAAGAGACGGAGCTACGGTCGACGACGCGATTCAACATCGCTAGTTTATACGTATTTCTAAACTTAGTTTGATTCTATTTTATTTTCTTATGCTTTTGATGTTGAAATACATGATATTGCATTTGATTTTGAATATGTTGCTAGACTAAGTTTGTTGTCAAGACTTAGGGGATCCTATGTTATGAACCCATGACTTAAATTGATTGTTTTTTATTGATTCTTATTAACTAAGTGTATAGATCATTGTTCTACATGCTTTTAAGGGTTTGGCCATCCTTGAATGATAATAAATTACAATTGAGATCGAGAGATAAAATTGGAATTCGATATAGTGATTTATGCCGTGGATTTCAGACTGATATTGAGAGATGAAGTCAAATACACGTGTGATAGCTATAGATATCTAGTAATCGAAGGCTAGAAGTTTTCATAGATCGATTTACAATATTAATTGTTCAATAAGGATACGGGAGTAGCTTATTGTTACGTTAGTATTAGATTTGTTATAGCCGGACCAAGGTATAACAAGTGAATTAGGAAAACTCGTCACCTTAGATTGTTTGAATTATTTCTTAACTAATAGGCGAATTGTGGGGGATTACATAGGTGAACCGAAAGTCTTGATAATTGTCTCTATTTATTTTATTCTCATTCTCTATTGTTTGTTTGGATTTATTATTGAATTAATTAGTTAATTTAGTTAATTAGTCATAACCAATTTTCGTAGGCTAAATATAGTTAAACTAGTGGAGTTTAGTACTTATTTCCTAGTCCTTGTGGGATCGACAATCCGTACTTATATTATCATTATACTAAAACTTGACACCGTGCACTTGCGGTATAAAATCGCTACATTGGAATTAACTGTTTAAAATAAAAGCGATCAAGTTTTTGGCGTCGTTGCCGGGGACTAGTTTTAATAATATCAAATGAGATTAGTCGACTGTAGTTTAGTCATTTTTTTTATTTTTATTTTTGGTTTTTGTTTTGTTTGTCTTGTGAGGTACTTGGAGATGCTACATCAACAAACATTCACAAGATTTGGCCAACAACCATTCGAGCCGTTCTATGCAGCATGGGAGAGATTCAACGATTTGGCAAGCACGTACCGGTATATTGACTTTCCAAACTACACTCGTCTGCAATATTTTTTCAGTGGTTTGGATGCGGACACACAAGGATGGATATTCAACGGAGCTTTGGCAACTGGTAGTCCTTTGGTTGATAGAGATGAAGACAATGTATTGCACTTGTTTAATGACATGGCGAACTTCGACTACCGGTGGCATTGGAATCCTTCACTGCACGGTTGGAGCCACCAATACCCACCAAAGCCTCACGACCCTCATTTTACAGACCCACCACTTGAACATCAAGGAGAGACGAGTGACAGTTCTGCGGAAGTCAATACTCATCTAGAGGATACGTTACTCAGGTTTATGGCATCATGTGAGACAAAGATTGAAAGTCAGACCAACTCAATGCGTTGTCTGGAGCAGCAAATGGCGAGCCTCATGGAAACATTATCAGGAAGATGCCAAGAGGATGAGACGATGCCTACTATAGAAGAAGAGACGAATCAAGTTGGATTTCATGACGATGATCACTCAACCAACCAAGTTTGGGGGAGTGATCCTACTACTGTGGAAGATTCGAGGGAATGCGAGCCTCTTACAGTAATTGAGCTTACATTGGCGGAAGTATCCGAGGAATTCCAAAAGGAAGATGAGCCGAGTGTGATGTTGGAAAAGGAAGAGACTTTCGAAGATTCTGAATTGAGCCCATCGATGGAGACATGTGTTATGCCATATGTGGATCCATATTTCCCATCGATGCCAACTTCACTACACTATATCCTCGAAGATATGAAGCAAAGTCAAGAATCATTCTCCCATACCTACCATTTCATGAAGAAAGATGTTGGAGCAACGAGCTTACACTATTATAATCTTGCCAAGCTTGAGGGCATACTGAATGAAGACCCATTAGTGATATCATATGATACTTACTATGGGCGGCAGCCGCTCTTTGATGGTTGCTTCTGATGGTCAAGCCGACGACTAAAAATCAGCGCTTCTTGGAGGCAACCCAAGCGTATCCTTTTGCTATTTAGTTTTGTTTATTTTCTGTTTTTGCATTTAATTTGTTTATCTCTCGTGTCGACTATTTTATTTGCGTTCTTCTCTTGCTAGGTACTTAGTTGGAGCGATGAACCCCTACAACAGTGGAGCTTTCAAAAGCGAATCTTCCTCAACCCTCATGCAAGCGTCTTGATCAGGGGAGTTTACTTTTTCCCTTTTGATTCTTTTAAACATTGAGGACAATATTTGATTTAAGTTTGGGGGAGTGACTTGCATGTTTACTTGCTTATCCACATGTTGTGTGCTTAATTGACACTTGAATCGTCCGATTATTATGAGCTAATTTTTTTTTATTTTATAAGTTCAATTAGTAAGATAAGAATAAATCATAGTAGTGGTCTCTATTCAATGATGATACTAGTCTCACTATACATGTCAACTTGAGTTTTGATGATTGTAAAACTTGTTTGTGAATATCTTGTTTTGAGTAACATGTCAAAGATGAGGAATATTTTGAGCACATTTGAGTCATAATCTTGTGAATTGCATTTGTAGTAGTGAAAATCTTTGTGAACTTGATGAATTGTTTTTGAGCATCTAAGAGTACCTTAGAAACTATTTGATGATGACACTTTGAGGCGAAATTTTATAGTTATAAACTCGACTTGGAAATGATTTAGGCGATCTTTGGACCGTTTGAGCCTTTCAAACTTACCATGATAAACATCAATCCCTAGTATCCAATTTTGAGCTTTATTGAAAAAGAATGGAGTATGTTGAACATACTATTAGCACCATTCAATATTTTTTTTGGCAACTCATTATACCCACCTTTTCGAGCTTAAATTGAAAATTATCCTTACCCAAAGGGAGTATAATGATTCTCATTATATGCACATAAATTGCTATATTTTGATGAGCTTATTATTGAAAAATGATGAATGAGTAAAGAAAAAGATAGATAAAGCCTTGAGAAAAAAAGTGACTAAATAAGACCCAAAGTGGCCAAGGCTAAAAGAGAAAAAGAAGAGAAGCTCAAGTTGTGCTAAAAATTTGAAGTTTACATGATTATACTCTCTTCTTTGTGCTATCCTATCTTTTCTTTGAAGCCAAATACCGAGGCCTAAAGTTACAAGCTTAAAAAGACCTAGTGATCCAAGTCTAGGGAGTGACTACATTAGTGGAGAAGTTGTTTGAAAATAGGATTAAGGGGTGGTGCTCAAAGATAATCTTAACTTTCATTGCCTAGCATGATTTGATCTATGAAAATTGCATGAAACTTGAAAGTGGCAATAGCACACACGCACATTCTAATTTGGCGACATGTTGCTTGATCTAGGAGAAAACACAACTTGTTAAACTTTCTTCGTCTGTAAGTGAGATGCATGAGATACATGATTGACTGCGAATTGGTTTATTTGAGTCTTCAATATTGAACTCTACTTTGTGATTTTATTTCTTGCTCGAGACGATCAAGTTTAAGTTTGGGGGAGTTGATAAGTGTGATTTTTACACTTAATTTGATATATAATTATGGGCGTTTTTATGGTGATTCCTGGAAAATATTACGCTTTATGGTATATATTTGTATATTTCAGGAATCCAGGTCCAAATGCATAAAAGTGGAGAAAATGAGCTTTAATTAATGAAAAATGACAAAACCGAGCATAACCGGATATTAACGAACATGGATGCAATATTATATTATAATATATGATATTATAATATAATATATAATTATAAAGGAAGAAAGAGACGTGAGAACACAGATTGAAGGAGGAGACGTACGGGATTGGAGTATAAAAGAGAAAGTTACATCAGATTTGAAAGGGAGCAACGTACGTGAAACAAAAGCTCCAGGAAAGACAGGAGACGTATTAAAAGCAAACGATATCAGGGAAGAAGCGGGGGAAGCGGAAGAGAAGTTACGTGAACAAGACAGAAGAGAAGAGGAAGAGGAGTTACGATATCAGGGAAGAAGCGAACAATACAGATACAAGAGACGTGAACAGATAGAGAAAAAGATCAGATTATTAGAGTGAAGGAGTTTACGTGAGTTCAGAGAGGGAGATACGGACGAAGAGAGAAGAGGAGACGTTCGCAGCAACTTGGGACGCACAGAAAAAACCAGACGGAAACAGAAGATAAGAACGCAGAGATTAACCAGAAGAGAAGAGTGACGAGTAAGGAGAGCAGCAGGAGAGTTTACAGAGAGGGAGGAAGGAAGAGAGCAGCAACAGCAATCTTCTAAACTCCACATAAATTCTGAGACGCACGGATTCATAATTCACGTATAGTAACAGCAAAGGAAGCAAAGTGATTTGAACAGAGGAATTCACGTACAGAGCACGAACAAAGCAAGAGACGGAGCTACGGTCGACGACGCGATTCAACATCGCTAGTTTATACGTATTTCTAAACTTAGTTTGATTCTATTTTATTTTCTTATGCTTTTGATGTTGAAATACATGATATTGCATTTGATTTTGAATATGTTGTTAGACTAAGTTTGTTGTCAAGACTTAGGGGATCCTATGTTATGAACCCATGATTTAAATTGATTGTTTTTTATTGATTCTTATTAACTAAGTGTATAGATCATTGTTCTACATGCTTTTAAGGGTTTGGCCATCCTTGAATGATAATAAATTACAATTGAGATCGAGAGATAAAATTGGAATTCGATATAGTGATTTATGCCGTGGATTTCAGACTGATATTGAGAGATGAAGTCAAATACACGTGTGATAGCTATAGATATCTAGTAATCGAAGGCTAGAAGTTTTCATAGATCGATTTACAATATTAATTGTTCAATAAGGATACGGGAGTAGCTTATTGTTACGTTAGTATTAGATTTGTTATAGCCGGACCAAGATATAACAAGTGAATTAGGAAAACTCGTCACCTTAGATTGTTTGAATTATTTCTTAACTAATAGGCGAATTGTGGGGGATTACATAGGTGAACCGAAAGTCTTGATAATTGTCTCTATTTATTTTATTCTCATTCTCTATTGTTTGTTTGGATTTATTATTGAATTAATTAGTTAATTTAGTTAATTAGTCATAACCAATTTTCGTAGGCTAAATATAGTTAAACTAGTGGAGTTTGGTACTTATTTCCTAGTCCTTGTGGGATCGACAATCCGTACTTATATTATCATTATACTAAAACTTGACACCGTGCACTTGCGGTATAAAATCGCTACATTGGAATTAATTGTTTAAAATAAAAGCGATCAACCACTTATAGAATTCCGCGTAGGGTCGTTCAGTGAACTCATTTTTAATGAGCACCTATTCATGCGTGCTTACTTCTCCAAGACAATGCCGATGAAACGCGGCGCACTACAGTAGACACATAATGAATACAGTCTCTAACGAGCATATATCGATATCCTATTCTCGATTGCTCATGGACCAGGAACATTTAGAAATCACAGTCGAGAATGTATTTCATACTCACCATCATATGCGTAACCACATTCTATAGACTATAGCAATCTCAAGAACTTCATCAATGCATCAAGATACATGGGTAAACAGATAAAGAAGTGCCATAAATATCTTTCCCTTTCCCAAAGCCAACTACTCATGTGTCTCGAGACCATCTTCCCAAGAGGTCTGACAGACACCAATCGTAGTAAAAGCTTTGTCAGTGGATTCACTATAATTTTTTGTTGAATCAATTCTCTCAATAATAATGTCGTCTCCACCATCTCTCTCATTAGATGGTATTTTTCTCAATACATTTTTGGATACTGATGAGATTTTCGCTATTCATAATAGCTCAACTTTTGTCACAGTACACATGGACTATGTCAACCTCACTAGAAATTACACCCAACTCTTGGATGAAATTTTATATCCAAACTGCATCTTTGCTGCATTGTATGCTGCAATGTATTCAGCTTCAGTGGTGGAATCCGATTTGGTGTCTTGCTTGGAACGTTTCCAAGAGACAACACCATCATGGAGCTTAAATACAAATCCGAACATCGATTTGGAATCATCTACATCAAACTTAAAATTAGCATCATCTTAGCTTTTAACTTTTATTTCTCTACTTACAGATCCAAAAACCATGAACATATCCTAAGTTCTTCATAAGTACTTGAGGATTATTTTCACAGTTTTCCAGTGACCTTCATCGGGATCTGTCTGATGTTTGCTTATTACACTAAGAACATACATCAGGATAAGTGCATAACATAGCATACATTATGTTATTAAAATTCGAAACATAAGGGACCAATGCCATTTTTTCTATCTCCTCATCAATCTTAAAACCCATTGACTCGAGATGAATACTATGACATATTGTGAAGTAACACATTTTTATTATTATTTCATGCTAAACACTTTTAGCACAGTGTTTATGTACATGGATTGAGAGACATCAAGCATCATTTAGGTCTATCCATATAGATCCGTATGCCAAGCACGTATGATGCTTCTCCCAAATCTTTCACGGAGAAATTAGTAGATAACCATGCTTTAATCTATTAATCAAATATCATTCACAATGAGTAGGATATCATCGACTTAAAACACTACAAATATAACTGCGCTCCCACTAACCCTTTTGTACACAAATGATACTTCCGGATTTTCAACAAAACCAAACTCATTGATAATTTTATCAAAACGGAAGTTCTAACTTTGGGACGTCATCTTAGGCCTATAAATGGACATCTGGAGTTTGCAAACATTTTGCTCACTCCCAGTAGTTTTGAACACCCATGGCTGCTACATTTCTACCTCAATGTCATCATTGAGAAATGTTGTCTTCACATCCATTTGTCATATATCATATTCATAATATGCAGATATAGCTAATAAAATCCAAATAGACTATTGCATCACAACTGACGAAAAGTTCCTCACAGACAACTCTTTGCTTATGAAAATAAACGTTTTCCACCAGTCAAGCTTTGAAGGTCACTACCTTCCCATCCACTCCAAGCTTTCGCTTGTAGATCCATTTGCAGCCAATGAGAACAATTCCCAAAGAGGATCTACTAAGGTCCATACCTTATTAAAGTACATGGAGTCTATTTCAAATCTTATAGCATCTCGCCAATATCCCGAAACGATGACCAACATCATCTCCTTGAAAGTTCTAGGAACACATCCATGGTCAAAATTTTGACTACTTTCTAGGAGTTTATTCAATTTATCAGGAGTTCTTGAAGCACTTTCAGATATCCTTGGTATGTGTAGTTCAAAGGTTATGATTGACTCAATTAATTTCATCGTTTTCACTTCTCTAGTGGTTTGTGGTTCTTGAACCCTTTCAAGTTATATTATATTGTCATCCCTTTCTAATAGAAACATTTTCTCTAGAAAGACTGCACTTGCAAAACAAACACTTTTTCTTCAATTGATAATATAAATTTCCGCAAAATAACATAAGATGGATCAACTATCCAACTTATCTCCCACTGGCTGCTTCACATAAGCAGAACAATCTCAAATCTATATTTGGATTATTTTTCAGTCCATATCGTATATGGAGTTTTCGTCACTGTATTGGTATGAATTATGTTCAACAAATATGTAACTCTAGAGAGTTACTCGGAGAGAATCACATTCTCTTTAAGATAATTCAACATCATCTTACAGTAACATTTAGTGCTCCACATACGTCCATATGAATCAAATTCAATGGACATTCAGCACATGCTACAGATATGTGGAATTTAAGGTATCATTCTTTTTTATATTCTTTAAACATAATCATACTAATCATTCATAAGTTCACCAGATTCAATAAAACATGCATTATTAAAAATATTGTAAATCACATTTGCCAATTATCATTCTCTATCAAAATAGGAACAATGTTCATGATTCAATCTAGAATAAATAAATAATTGCTCAAACCAGTTCCTAACCAATTCAAGATTTTATATTAAATAGATGTTTCAAACAACCTTTGCAACAACTCTTGCTACAATGCTTAACATCAGGCAGGTTTCACCTTCATTTCATAGGGCTATATGCTCTTCTCAACATATGCAACTCTTTGCAAATATGTGAGCACAACTGGTATCATATACCAATGAAGTAGAATCAATATAAACATTAATTTTAATATAAAACATACCTTTTTTAGAACGCTTGTAGTCTAGGTATTCCTTACAATTGTGCGCCCGTGACCAACAGGAAGCATAGATGCTGCTCCTTCTTAGTTGCTACTATATCCATTCTCGTATTTTGAGGTCGATAACCATTTCACTTCCTCTTCTTTATCCTTGAACTCTTTCTACCATTGGTAGAAGATTCGACAAGAAGAACATGTTTCTCCTTTTGAATCAAGGACTCATGAGTTTGCAACATTTTGACTATAAGATCAAATCTAAAGTCAGTTAATGAGGTATTGTCATATTCAGATTTTCCAATTTCTCAACAAGAGATATTTTTCTTATACCATGCTCATAGAGCGAAGCCTTATCTTGCATGTGAAATGAAAATAGCCCTTTTGAAATCGAGAGTCTCAGTAATCGCGTTTGTTCACCAAACAACATTTGTAGGTTTGTAGGTGTTGAAAAATATCAGCAATGTAAGCGAGTTTCTCATATCTATGTTGAAACTCATTTGACATTGATGCTATCATATATCACCTAGTCTCGAGATCATCGTCCCATTACTTCACGAGTGTGGTGATCTCTTCATTAGACGTATTAGGAAACACTTCAACAAGAGGTTTCCCATTAATGATATAAAACAACTGTTCAGAAGCTAACACTATTTTTAAATTTAATAGCCAATTAGAAAATTTTGGTCTGGTTAATTTGTTTATATCGAGACTTGATATAATCGGATTCATGACAATCACAAATACTGAGAATAACATAAAATATAACAAACTGTTTGATTATTAATTAATTCAAAAACTGTGGACTTTAGTTATTGAATGCTCCCACTAAATTTTTCGAATTCATCACCCTCAGACAAATGTATGAAAAATCATATTTTCTTAGTGGGCTTCGAGTCCAACTAGCTCATGAAAACCCCGGACGTGGGCCCACCAGCTATATGATAATAAAGATCGATCACAATTGCATCATATACAACCCCCAAGATATTTGTCTCTTGATTGACATAAACCTACGCGGGCAGGACAATATGCCATCTCACGTCAAACTAACCCATCCCACCGATGGAAATGTCACGCCCAAAAGACCCCACGTGGGTGAGTAATCTAAAATGTTAACATAACCGCACCCTTATTAAGTGACAGTTAAACACACAACTTTCCCATTCCAGATGCCCCCACATTGGTGAGTAAGGCAATATGACACAAGTAGCGTCTCATGACTTAACTGTTGATGGAAGACATGAAGCAACAAACCCCTTTGAGCTCCCCTTATCAGTTTGATATAAAATTTTTGAGTCATATTCAGAAGAGGGATTTAATTTATTTTAAAATCTCATCAAGTGCTCGTTTGTTTGTTTGCCGGATTCATGCAACTATGTTTTATTCATGCATCATCATACGTACTAATAAAACATACAAACAAACAGTTATCATACATCACATGCATAATAAAATTAAATATGAACGATTATTGCCTTTTCCTAATTGATCCACGTGAGCCATATGTGGATCACAAGCCTGTCTAAGGTGATGCAGGTATGCAATGCAATTCTATTATATTTTTTGCTTCCATTATACATGTCTTGGTGCTCCATCTTCAATCTCAATCTCACACTAATTCTAATAATACATTTATTGCATGCAAACAAGAGAATAGAGATACAAATCCGGGGTGAGATACATCAGAAAATAGAGGGAGCGGGCTCGATAACAAAAAAATCACAATTATAATGAAACAATTAAAATCTAAACATTCACCTAAACACGTTGGTCAAGGCTCGTAATCATCCACCATGCAATCAGATCATATGTAAGTAAACATTAAATTAAACAATTACATCAAATGTAATTGCATTAATCACATCACATGTAATTAGATCACAATAATTAATTTATTCTATCATTTCCATTGATAGTATCATTAATTGAAAATAAGTTAACAAATTAAATAAAATCATTTTATTTAGTTTCTAATTAACTGAATTTCAGTTAATGGTAAAATCTCTATTTTACATTTTAATCATATTAATCGAAAATAAAATTAACAAGCTAAATGAAACACTTCATTTAATTTCTAATTAATTAAACTATCAATTAATTGATAAAGTCACTATTTTACCTTCAAATCATAATATTAATCGAAAATAAAATTAACAAATTAAATGAAACATTTTCATTCAATTTCTAATTAATTAAATTTCAATTGTTTGGTAAAATCACTATTTTACCTACAAATCATAATATTAATCAAAAATAAAATTAACAAACTAAATGAAACATTTTCATTCAATTTCCCATTAATTAAATTTTCAACTAATTGTAAACTCTTGATTTTACACTTAATAAATTAAAAATCATATTTTTAATTAATTTAGTTTATGATTTATTGTTTCAAAAATTAATATACGTATAAAACATCTAAAATGAGCCAAAATAAAATTTATGAACTCCAAACCCATTTGGATCCAAAATTAAAATTCTTTTAAACAAATTTACCGGACTTTTTCAATTTGGCCCAAAACTTCTTAAAATTCGAAATTGGCTCCAATTAAAAAAAAAAAAAAACTAGCACTATTCATCATCATCCTCCCCAAACCCAAAATAAAAACTATGGTTTCTCAAACCCTAGCGCCACCGCCGTAGCTCGCCACCCCGCGCACGCCACCATCTTCTCGTCGTTTTCTCGCCGGACGAAAATCACGCACACGACGAGCCATGTCGCGGAGGTCACGCAATTCCAGAATGGCGGCGGAACTTTTCCGTCGCCCCGGATTCGCATTTGTGGACCGCCTGCGGAACCTTTCCGCCGCGTAGCCACTGAAATCGTCGCGATTGTGGGCTGCACGATGGTACAGAGCTTGGACGCAATTTTCCTTGCGCCATACAGCTGTTGGTCTGCGCGCCCAGTCATGAACGGAGCAAACAATTCCGCGGCTCGCGGCGGCGGAGAACAGTTCTCCGTTGTGTGCGCCGCCGCCGGCCTCCTCCACGAGTGACATCGGATTTTGGTTTTCCGGTGAGTGCATTTTGGGTCGCGAAAACTCTTTTTAACCAATTTTCTATATTTTTTCAGAACATATATTTTTTGAAATTTGAACACGATTGGAAACGGTCTAATAAAAATTAGCAAATACATGAATGAAAGCACAACCTGGCTCTGATACCACTGTTGGGATTCCGTCCCCGGCTTCAGATCCAAACGCAGCGGAAAATAAACAGTAAACAGATCTAGACCGAGGGACGAAAGATCGCGCATGATTCATATATTAGACATGCAAATATCATAAATAATGCACGAAAAGGAGTTACCGTTCACCAACGTGAATTTGATGGCTATGATCCTCAAGTCCAATCAACCTGACCAGATCTATAAGCTCAGCACCAGTGCTAGTTTGATGTTAGCGTTTCTATGAGAGTGAATGGAATAATGTTTTTGACCCTATAGATGAACCAAATATTTATAGAGAGTTTGAGTCACTTTGGACTAGGGTTCTTAGGGTCCAACGTGCCAATTATTGACACATTGACTTGTACGACATCTTATGCCAACACCGTCTCCATAAGTGTCAATTGAACCACTTTATCCATGAGTCAATTAATTGTCATTAGATTAACTTGACCTTCTCCACGCACAATTCGTTTACATGAATTCATTGATGGGAGGTGTCCAAACTTTGGTGAATAGTGGAAGTACATAGGAGTGTAAACGAATCGAACATGTTCACGCACTTTTCAAGTCGGCTCGATAAATATATGATTCGAATTTGAAATTCTCGAATTCGAGCCGAACTCGAACATGTTCGAACTTTTTTCTAGCCGAACTCGAGCCCAAATTACTTTGTTCGATAGTTCGCGAGCCGCTCGCGAACCTTAATATTTTATTAATATAATATAATTATATATTAAATAGATATACAACCTTTCGGGTATTTATTTTCGAGAAATAATTCGAATAGCTCGCGAACATGTTCGAACATTTTCGAGCCGAACTCGAACTCGAACTTTGATTCAAGCTGAACTCGAGCCAAATTGTTGAAACTATTCGAACTTCGAATCGAACTCGAACTCGAATATAACTATTTCGAGCCGAATTCGAACCTTAAAATTTTCTGCATATTCGGATCGAATCGGTTCGTTTATACCCCTAGAACCACTTATCCATGAGTCAATTAATTGTCATTAGATTAACTTGACCTTCTCCACGTACAATTGGTTTACATGAATTCATTGATGGGAGGTGTCCAAACTTTGGTGAATAGTGGAAGTACACACAATTTTATCCAAAAAACGTGTGGCCAAATTCCTTAAGATTCCGATTGTTCTTGTCCTAATTTTCAAGTTCTAGTTGGGAATGGGCAGGCTTTGGAGTGCAGATGATATTATCCTAATGTATGCACACAACGAGGCTCCGAGAATTTAGTCATGAATTTTTATGTGTTGCGGTTACAAGCCGCGGAGTTGGTGCTAGGTGTATTGTGGTTAGAAACTCTGGGGCCTATTACAGTGGATTACTGAGACTTGTATATTGAATTTGGGTGGAATGGTAAACGAGTATTGCTGCAACGGGAATCACTGTTGCAAATGCAGCAGGTTGGGTTATATCAACTACGTCGATTGTCTGAAACAGAAGCCATCTCAAATTGCCTTCAATTGCTGGCAGTACCTCCAAGACTTGTGTCCTAATCTCAGGTAGTGACAAACTCTGATGATCTTTCTTGCTAATTTTATTTGTACAATGATGTGTTTGAAGTTCCTACAACACTTCCACCTCATTGCCCTACTGGATCCACATTCATCTTGTACCTAACTCTCATCCTGTTAATGTCCAGCCTTACTGATATCCACATTTAAAAAAAAAAATCAGAAATTGAAAAGCTTTTGTCTGAGATGCTTATCTCTGAGATTATACGTCCTATTCAAAGTCCATTCTCGTCACCCGTCCTTTTAGTAAAAAAAGGATGGTACTTTGTGCTTCTGTAGTGAGTACCATGCCTTGAACCACATTACCATAAAGGACTGTTTCACATTCCCACTATTGATGAATTATTGGATGAAGTTTAGGGTGCTACAATGTTTTCTAAAATCTATTGATGGGTTGGGTGTCATCAATCTAGTTTGCACCCCCACGACATCCACAAGACCGCCTTTCGAACTCGCGAGGGTTACTATGAGTTCCAGGTCACGCCGTTTGAATTACATACTCATTTATATCAAGTGTTTCACTGACCATTTACAGTATTTTGACTTTGCCCTTGCTTGCTTACGTGCTAATTCTTTTGTGGTAAGCTATCTGGATGCTCATTTGCTCAAACTTTAATCTAGTACTTAGGTCATATTATCTCCGACAAGGGTGTTCAACATGATCCAAATAAGATTGTTGCTATTCAAAATTGGCCATGCCTTGTTTCTGTTAAACCTTTGTGCGGGTTCTTGAGCCTTACGGGATTCTAGCATAATTTGACTGTGGTTATGCTAAAATTGTGTCCCCACTTACTGATCTTCTAAAAAAACATCAGTTTTGTTGGTCTGACAAAGCCCAACATTCATTCGAACAACTAAAAAAGGCTCTCATCCATACACCCATTTTAGCTTTATCTGATTTTTTCCTTCATTTCTATATTCACAATGATGCTTCGGGATCTGGCATTGGAGCTGTCCTAAGTCAAAATAATCTTCTAGTGGCCTATTTCAGTAAAAAAAACTCTCCCTTTGAATGACGAAAGCTTCCACCTACGTGAGTGAATTGTGTGCACTCACTCAAGCTGTTTCTAAGTGGCGACAATATATTCTTTGTCATCACTTTACAATCGTCACAGATCGTTAAAGCCTTAAGGACCTTTTAAACCAATCCATTCACGCCCCGGAGCAACAAAAATATTGATCAAGCTTTTGGGCTATGATTTGAATATTGTTCATAAGATGGGTAAAACTAACATTGTGGCCCATTATCTCGGGAATATGCTGTTGAACCGATATCAGTAGATAATGCATCAATTTATTTAGCTATTTCTGCTCTTTTAATTCATATTCTCTCTGATATTCTTTCGTAAGTCGAATGTGACCCATTTTACAATCAATTACACCATAAAACCAACGCTTCTTTGTCGTCTAGTGCATTATATCAACTATGCGATGGGTTGGTGTATCGCCAACATCATTTTTGACTTAATCAAGCCTCTACTCACAAGGTCAAAAGTGCTTTTTGAATTTCATAACACACCCATGGCAGGTCACATAGGTGCACAGAAGACTTTATCTTGGTTAGTTCATAACTTTTATTGGGAACCCATGGATCTGGATGTTTGGGCGTACATGGCTCAGTGTCACACTTGTCAGCAGATTAAATATTGTCCAGGGAAGTCTCATGGTCTCCAACCGTTTCCCATTCCAAATAACGTTTGGGAGGATGAGCAGTAGAATTTATTACGAGATTGCCTAATTCCAATGGGTTTCCTGTCATTTTGGTGGTTGTGGACAAACTTACAAAATACGCTCATTTTGGATTATTTCGCTAAGGGTTTACAAAATCGGGGGATTGCTAATCTTTTTGCGGACATTGTGGTTAAACATCATTAATTTCCAAAGACTATAGTTTCCGACCGTGATACAATTTTTCTATGTATGTTTTGGCAAGAGTTGTTTCGGTGTAGTGGTACTTCCCTTCATGTGTCCAGTACTTATCATCAGCAAACCGATGGACAAATCGAAGTTTTAAATCGTGGTTTTGAGCAGTATCTTCGTGGCTTTATGTGTGACCAAACTTTAACATGGTCTCGTTATTTGGTCTGGGCAGAGTTTTATTATAACACCACTGATCATTATGCCATCTTGATGACCACATTTGAAGCTGTTTTTGGTTGGCCTCCAAAAATCATTGGCTTTTAGATCGTGACAAGAAGGCTGCTCAATATCCAAAGATGATACGAAACATGACATATCTTTTGAGGTGGGCCAATGGTGCTATGTTCGGTTGCAACCTCACAAACAAATTTCCTTGTCTGGGAATAAATTTATGAAGCTCATTAAACGCTTCCATGGTCCATTCAAAATTTTGAAGCGATAGCTTATAAATGGTAGTTGCTAGAGCAATGTAAGATCTACTCAGTTTTTCATGTTTCTATTTTGAAGTTATGCGCAAATATAGTAGTGGATCCTATCCTTCAATTACCTGCACTTTCGGTGGATAATGGCCTGGTTGTATTTCCATCGACTGTTCTTAATCAGAGAGGGGCTTCTCAGGTTCTACTGGCACTGGTCCAATGGGATGGACTACCCCTTGAAGAAACTTCTTGGGAAGACATTGACATTTTCAGAAAGTTTTAAATCATGGGGGTGTAAACTGCATATTTGAAAAATCAGAGGGAGTTCGTTGCCAAAAACCCATTAAATTCAAGTGTTTCACATGTAGATTCCACCATTTCTACAAATCAAGGAAGATAGTCTCTCTCTCAAAATTCAAAGATAGTTCTTTTAGCAGTTAGTGTCCTTATCAGATCTGTTCAATTCAAATTCACCCCTTAGGTCCCTCCATCGCAATATTATAGGTTACAGACTTCATAAGTGACCTAAAATTTCGTTTCTAATAATATTTTATAGAGTCTAAAATTGTTATTATTGAGCCAATGTGGAGCATGAAACATTGTCTAATCCTCAAGAAATCCCACAACTTACCTTGAACGATTTCTGCTCACTTATCAGTATACGCATGTTAATACTGATTTCGCGAATTTAATGACACCATTTTCTAGAACTTGTGATCTCTTTCATGACGCGAGAAGAATAAGCTCTGATTCTATTAGGAGAACATATTCTTAGTTTAAATTAATGAAAAAAGTAGAAGTAATTGGATTAAAGAATAAGAATCCGTCGTTTTTAAAGAGAAGGCTTCTTAGGAATTAAGTATGATGTCTATCAATAATACTCTATTCCATTTCCTAAAAAAAGAAGTGGAGATTAGATAATTAACGATATTTGATGCTATTCCCAAGGATAGTTCAATGGGGTATATCTACCATGCAGTGAAAATATTTTTGGAATATTCCTAATGTACCCTTAGGGTGGACCCGACCACAGTTCAAAACTGTCGGTTAGACGGTTCAAAAAACATCGACCCTTAACCTTAACCTTCCTTGACGGATCCGATTACGGTTCATGAACCGCCGGTTACGGTTCTGGTTTCGGTTAACCACAGTTACGATTATGGTTTTGACCCTTGTTTTTTTAAAAAAATTAAAAATATTATTAAAATTTGAAATTAAGGGTAAAAAATGTTTGAATGTGTTTTCATCCATGGATTAAATAAAAAATAACGTGAAATAACTTCAAGCTCATATAATCAAAATGTATAAGATATATTTGTTTGGTTAATATATAAATTATAACATTATAGGTAGATCAACAATGCTCTTATAACTTAGTGGTTGGAGCTAATTATTCAAGTTGGAGGTCATGAGTTCAAATCTTACACCATAACATATATTTTAAATTTAAAAAAGTCAAAAAACTTAAAATAAACCATTGAACCGCCGGCGGTTCACGGCTTAGCAAAATTATGACCCTTAACTGGCCCTTCTATAGACGGGCCGGTTACGGGCCCGGCTTTTCGACGTGTTGACCACGGGCCGGTTCCGCGTCGGTTCAGGGTCGATGATGACCCTTGATCGGGTCTACTTAGGGACACCATAAAAGTAACCTTAATTAACCGTGATCACTATTTATTTTTTGGGAAATGCATAGGCATATTTTCGAAAAAAGTATTGAGAAGGGTTATTTAAACTGCCCCTCAAAAGACAATAAAAAGAAATTAAATTGATTGCCAAGAGCCATTGGCCAAGTGACACCAAGATGCTCCAAAAATGAGCACATGTCTCGAACATTCGAGACCCTAACTCACCTCTCCAATCTCAAAAAAAAATTGATTGGATTATAAAGTTCGAGGAAAGATCATAATTTACAGACAGATATGAAGATCGAAGTCGAGAATCGATAATGATTTAGTATAATATTGTTTCTTAGTATATATGAAATATGAAAAGAATCTGTAGATTTTCTTAGAACAGACATGAAGAATCCAAGTAGCATTCGGATGTAATGTGTGATTCTCGTCATGTGTATGCAAAATATAAAAATAGAAAATAAAAAAAATCAGTTATTCTTGAAAAATTCCAAATCCAAGTAGATAGCAAAAGAGATTCTCACAATTATATATTACCAAAAGTAATACTTATTCTCAAACTTCAAGTCCAAAAACCAAAGAGGGAGGAGGGGTTAAATTACATGTAGGGGAAAAAGAAAACTTAAATATACTGAAAACAACTCAAAAACCCATGTAAATTTTATAAAAAAGCCACATCTCATAACACTTAAACCTGAGGTTTTTCACTTATCACATGATTGAGTTGCATTTTTTCAAAATTCACATAGCATTTATTCTATCAATTGTCCTCGATTTTCAAAACATTTAAGTTTTCCGGGAGTCGTCGATCGATCGGGAGGGAGTAGACCAGAAGAAATGTGAAACAAAAATCGAATCGAATTAAGTTGCAGCCACACGAGTCGAGAGTGGTATGTTGATGACAAGTGAGTGACACTTAGTATCACCACCTCCCTCTCCCTTTTGCAACTCCTTATTAATAATCCCATTTGCTTCATTTTTATCTTTGATAATAACTACTGATTCTGAGTTATCCTTGATGGCTTCTGGTATTTCTCCAAGTAATTTCTTCTCCTTTTCTTCCTTGTATTTACCCCAAAGCACCGAGTAGAGACCAATCACGATTATCATTGAACCTATCACCCTGTTCACACAATCATATGAAGATACATTAATTAATTATACAATCAACATCACTTCACTAAAGTCTAAAAATTATATACAATTTATGTATGTGTATTTTCCATTTACATATGGTATAGATGCTCAAGGGCACTGCTCTGAACAAATACCAAATGTGGTGTAGATGTTCTCAAGATTGCCGCCCTTTAGGGCTGCAACAACACGAGCCGGTATTTGATGCATATATCTTAGTCTCTGCTGGTATTGATGATTGCTATCATTGAGGGCGACAACAATACAATCCAGTATTTGATGTATATATCTTAGTCGCCGGTATTGTAAACCCGAGCTACATAACTGGCACTGACCAGATTATATTATTAGCTCAAGAGAAGAGGTCTCAAGCCTAAAAGAACAGCCTATTAGGTCGGAGAGACCTCAAATTTCTTAAATTGTCCACAATTTGTGGTGGATTGATACGAAACACTGACATCAAGCGAGCTAGAATTGATGAAAGAATGAGAAGTATTACCCTCCAAGGTAGATTTTTTCAGCAAGAATAGAGGATCCCATGATTGCGACAATGATCATCATCAAAGGGCTAAAGGCTGTGGCAAAAACTGGGCCTTTCCTCTTCATCACTAGTCCTTGTACATAGTATGATATGCTAGATGTTACGATTCCCTGCAAATTGTCAAATAATAATCAGTTAACTATAAGAATTTATTCCAAAATTTGATTTTATTCTTGAGACAATAATAAAAAAATTTATACTAACATACAAGATAAAAAAGCCAAACGATGGACAAACTCTATTTTCACAAAAAAAAAAAAAAAAAAAATTATGTTTAAAACTTGAATAACCTGAATCAGGGATCACAAGGTGCTAAAAAAAGTGCAAACCCCGGTACACGAAACTCCCGCTATGCACAGGGTTCGGAAAGGGGTCGGGCCACTTTGGGCCTAACGTATGTAACCTTCTCTTGCAATACAAGAGGATGTTTCTGCGATTCGAACCAGTGACCTCCAAGGTCACATGGCAGCAACTTTATCCGTTGCGCCAAGGCTCACCCTTAGGATCAGAAGGTGTTGTTATACACATAAATATTTTTCATAAATATTGATAACTTAATAATTTTTAGCTCTTAAATCACTTAAATTTTGGAAAAAATATATATTTTTTCTTAAATACAACATGTAAAATTTGAAGTTTTTGTTTGGTAGTTACTCACAGCATAGGCAGCAGCAAGAAGATTCATATCCCACCCAATTCTCCAGACAGAGGTCTTATGTTCCATAACAAAAGTGACAGCAATTGCTTGCAAAGTTCCCATGAAGCACACCAACGATGTAAGAGACAGCTGATGGTTCGAATATGTCTTAAGCGCAGCGTTCTGTAAGATGAAGAAAGAGGACCAAGCAAGAGTGGCAATAATGAGAAGAATGCACCCTATAAACCAGTCCCGGTCGCTCGTTTCGCCGCTTGTTGTGCCGCCAGCAGAGTGCGACTGCCGCTCTTTCGACCATGCCAACTCGACTAATGGACCTTTGTACAAAGTCATCAGCATTGCTCCGGCAACTGTTATTGTTGTTCCCACCACTTTTGCTTGGTACATCACCTTCTTTATGTTCACTTTCTCCATCCTATTCAACCATTTTTTTATTTAATCAACAATAATTATATTAAACCCGTAACACCTATATACGAAAAATTTACATTCATACTTTTTTTTTTTATAATGTAAATGATTAATCCAAGTTGTCGAATGAATCTATTATAATTTTATACCATCCTTTATGTGGGCTGGGGCGAACTTACGTTATGTAATGGGTAGCTGCCCGTCAAAAGAATGTTTTTTATTATCCTAAAAAAAGTTATACTAAACTGCAGTTGTCCTCAAAAATTACATTTTTTGACCCTCCATTTTTATGTTATTATTCTTTGTCCTCTAAACAAAAGTTCTAAATTCGCCATTGTATATGGGACATGGAAATTACTAAGGATGCCGTTGCGCCGAGTTGAGCTTGCTACTCTTATACTCGACCCAACAGAAAATAATGCTCAAGCTCAAACAAACAGGACTTTTCAATCTTAAAAATATAGTTTATCGAAAAACTAGGGGTAAAACGATAATTTCATTAATATCTTTAAAGAACAAATTTATCAAGATCGAGTTTCGATAAGTACTCATGTTTGAGACTACTCACGCTCTTACGTAATTTTTGGCCCTAGAAAAAATTACAAAAATGATCTCATATAATAGGAGTATTTATAATAATAATCTCAAATTTTTAAGACTAATCAAATATAGTCCAACATAAATATTTTTTTAGCAAAAGTAATCTCACATAAACGTTTTCATCAAATATAGTCACACATAAAATATTTTTTTAACAAAAATGAATCCAAGTTTTGTTAAGCGTTTAGATACCACTTTTGTCAAAAATAATTTTCGTGAGACTCTATTTAATAGGAATATCTATGTGGGAGTATTTTTGTTAAAATATAATTTCTGTGAACTATACTTGATTAGTTTTAAAAGTTTGTGAATTCTATTACAAATGCTCCATTTTTATTAGATCATTTTTGCAATTTACCCTTTTTTTTCCATAACACTCTATGGATATATGTGACTGATAAAAATTTATTCTATAATTTCATGAATTAATTAAGGAACATACCTGAAAATTATAGCCATGATGAATGTTAAGGCAGGTAACATATTGCTCATGGCGCAAGAGAAAGTTGGTGATGTAAGCTTAAGTCCAGCATAGTAGAAGTTCTGGTCAATTACTGGTCTGTTTATGTGCATGGGACATAAAATTAGACTTAAATAATGATAAAATATCAAATAAATTATATTTTTTGAAATATATAGAAACTAACCCGAGAAGACCAAGAGCAAATATTTGGATGAACACCGGAAATGTTATCCTTGGTTGTTCTTTCCTACAATAACAATGACAATTAGCCATGCAGATGAATTTCAAGCAACATATTGTATTTATAGATATTTTTAAATACTTTATTATTTTGTGCTACCTCTCGAAGAAGAAAGCGAAGGGGGCGATCACGGCGGTAGCGATGGCATGACGATAAACGACTAATACATAATGGCTCATCCCTCCATTTAGTGATATTTTTGTTATAATGTTCATTCCTGCATATCCAAATTGTAAACAAATCATACCAATGTATGGTTTGCAGTTGTTCAGAAGACTGGAACCGCGACATCCTTCGTTTTTCTTCATTTTCTTGAAGTGTTTTCGTGTAAATATATCAAGAAAATTAATGTTTTGTTTAGGGTTTCTCTTATAAGAAGTGAAGAATGGTGATGTGAACTATTTATAGTGGCATGTTAAGTAAATGGCAATTGTCACAACATAAGAGAATCGTCATTAACAGATGAGGGATGTTACTGTTCAAGAATATTATTTAATATATAATTATATAAATAATTTATTTCATGTGGAATCTGATGGAATTTATAAAAGAAATTTAAAAAAAATTATTCTATCCATTTTTACATAAAATATGGTTGGTTTTTGGAAGCTGACGAGAAAAAGTAGATGGAGTACACGTTGCCGAACAAAACAAGGCATCTGAGTCATGAATCAAATGCGGAAAAAATTGCATGGCGTAAGCTATCATATTATGAGAGTAATAATTGAACTTGTGCCCCCAATATGGTGTTCGAGTTGGTGAAGCAGAATGAGTATATTGTGACCGTAAAATCATAAATTTGATCCATTTGCCAATTTTCGGTTTAGCGGGCTTGCCTAATACGCTTTGCCTGGTTGGCATGGTTGGCATGCTACTGCATCAGCCCATAGATTTACATATGAGCACCTCAAGGGTAGCAGCTGTGGGTTCTCTCGTCATCATAAAAAATAAGGGCTTGTGTTGATGCTATCCTTACGTGTTGTGACTTGATGACATCTATACCACACATCTGTTATATGTTTTGGAAATATATATCAGATATATGGTGTAGATGTTTGCAAATACACCGCTTAAAGGCGGCTGAAAGGGACCAAGAAGCATACTGGATGTGTATGAGCAATAATTATTTTTCTTTGTTCTGTGCAAGTGGCCTATCATATAGAGAATTTTTAAAACGATATAATCTTATTTATAAAATTTATTTAATTGGCGACAAAAGTTTTTCAAAAATTGTGGCCACGCCACTAGTTTTGATGTTATGATTGTTGAAATAATGAAATGTGATGCTTAATTGGTATATATAATTAAAAGGGCAAATTACAAAAAAAATAATATCATAGAATATAGATATCGGTAATAGTAGTTTTAAATTTTTAGAAGCAATCAAATATAGTCCTCAAATAATTTTTTTTAATAAAATAGTCTCACATAAATATTTTTATCGAATATAGTCTACAGAAAATATTTTTAACGATAGTTGTATCTAAACTCTTAACAAAACTTGTGACTATTTAATTTAAAAATAATATATTTAGACTATATTTCATAAATACTGTTTGGACTCCTATTCAAAATACCCTTATTTCACGGCACAAGTTTTTGTAATTTACCATATTTAAAATTAGAAATAAAAATATGTTTTAGTATAATAACTTTTTTGTTCTTTTAGTTCTTTTAGTTCTTTTTTAGCCTAATTGAATCGGCACCATTTCAATAAAATCTGACGACATGACAGAAGGTGTTGCGTCTATTATGTTTATCATTTTAAGTTTTTTTTTTTAACAATTATTACAACTATTGAGTCTTGAAAACGGAGATTTGAATAAGAGATCTCCTGGTCATAATTACGATTTGTGTCAGATGAGTTACAAGTTATCGACATTGTAAGGTTTTAGTCACCCATCAAAGCAAAAGCAATTTGCCCCATAAAGTGATATCCATTAAATTCTTTACAAGATCCCACACATTATAGTAATCGAACATCTTATGAGGATTAAATCTTGTTTATTTAATTAACATAATGTCTTGTGACAAGCAAGCCACTGGGACAACAGACGTGAACTTGTACACAACTTTGCGAATCATCAAGATTCTTAGTTGTTTTCTCAAAAATTATCAAAGATTCGTTTGGAGTTGGTTCTTATCAAAATGTTAAATTATTCATTTGGAAAAAAAATAATTGAAACCGACGAGATCATTGGGAAGGCTCACACTGTTACAAAATAATTAATAAATTGTTCAGTCTCATCTAAAATCACGAGTTTATAGAGAGATAAAATAATTATTTATTCTCTAACACTCGCGTTCACTCATGTTTGTTCATCTTTTTTTAGAGGACCATCAAATGGATATTTCATTTTGATGAAATTGTTGTTCATAAGTTTTGAATTCAGGACTTCAGCATTAACATGACCCTGATACCAACAATTTATTATTTATTATCTAACACACACGATACTTTTTTAATTAAATTTTATTTTGTAATTCATGATATTCTATATACTATCCTGAGTACAACATAAATTTTACAATATCAGAAATTTTAATTCAATATACATATTGTATACAAACATCACGGAGTTGGGTTTTTTAACTAAATAACCCAAATTAAACTAACAATTATCAAAATAACCTCAAAATTTAACAAATTTAAAAACTAACCTTAGCCACCATCTGGGTTGGCATGACCATATAAAATAATGGTCACGCCAACCCAGTTGGCGTGACCATTATTTTTATATTTTCACGCCAACTAGTGGCATGACTTTCGAGTTGGCATGAATAATTGGTCACGCCAGGCGTGACCAATTAATATCACGCGTCACGCCCTCAGTTGGCATGACCAATTAATAGTCACGCCAACTGAGTTGGCTTGACTTGGGGTTATAAATTTTTCGCGCCACCTTCTTCCTCGGCCAGCAACCTCCACCTCCTACAATCGTTTTTTATCATTTTGCTTCCAGTCACTTCATAATTGCTGAATTTAGAGGTAAAAATCCTGACGCCGTATATTAGTTTCTATCGCAGTTTCTGTCGCCCGTCGGTCGCTGCCGTATATAAGATTACGCTTGACCCTCATCTAATTACGACGTTAGTAGAGAGATGGCGTCGTGAGACACAAACATTCCATCTTAGATCTGGAGAGGCGACTATTACACTGCAAGACATTGCAGTTATTTGGGGTCTGTCAATAAATGGTCTTGCAGTGTCAGGCACCAATTTTGATAAGACAATACCCGAGTGACAAGAATATTGTGATCGTCATTTGGATTTACACCAGATCCGGGTTACTTTAAAGGTGCATGTTTGTTAATGTCTGCGTTGAGTAATCATTTAGTGAATAATCGCCTCCATTTGCATAGTACGACGGATGAGGTTGCTAAATATGCACGAGGTTGTGCATTATTAATGATAGGTGGAATTATGTGCCCTGATAGCTCCGGCAATACTGTAAAATTATTATACATACAAAATTAGAAGATATCAGTTCTGTTGGTAATTTTAGCTGGGGTAGTGATGTGCTGTCATTCTTATATCGTGAGTTGTGCACTTCAGCGGAGAGAGGGAAAAAAGTAATATGTGGTGCATTACAACTCATACAGGTAATCGTTACCTTTATTTTAAAATACTGAAAAAATATTTCTTGCATATTTAATTTATATTCTTCATGTTAATGTTTTAGATTTGGGCATGGTCACGGCTCGAAAGTTTAGCTCCTCAACTAGGACGCCCGAGAATTGATATTGGGCCACTACCAATCGACGAGGACAATTATTTACCTGTTGCTCCATATGGTGCAAGGTGATGTATTACAAATTATGTTGCAATGTATAGTATTATATTTAATTACTTGTTATATAATTTATGTTTTCTGATGATGACTATGAGTACACAGGTGGACATGTAAATTAAGATTTACAGAAACTGGTACACATTCATTACAAATTATTAGGGACATCCTTGACCAGCATCCATTAAGCCAAGTAATTTTATTTTTTATGTTCATGTATAAAACATAATAGTCTTTGAACATTATTTTAATGTAATACTATATTTGTAGTTTAATTGCAGCCGTACCATGATGATTATATTGAAGGAATGCATACTGAGTTATGGACATACAGTGGCCCATTGATTTTGTATGACAGAGTTGAGATGCATCGTCCTGAGCGGGTTTTTTGTCAATTCGGCATGGTACAAAACATCCCACCAGATCCACGGCTAGAGGATGATATATTACATGCAGTTAACCGAAGGGGTAAAATAGATAATGACTGGTATGCGCACCATAGACGGTACATGACTATATGGGTTAATGCACATGCTCATACCGTGGATAGCCCGCGATATGATTCAGTTGGACAGGGTGTAATTGTCGGGTACAATGACTGGTATGGACGAGTAACACGTAGATTCATTGGCCATCAACGACAATTTGTGGAGACTGGTTATCAACATGGAGATGGCCCCGCATGGCAACATGTGGTATGTTGATTTATTACATATGTATTACATATTTAAAAATTGTGTTTAGATTTAACAACTTAATAAAAATTGTTCACTCATTTCAGATTGATCAGCTGTCGCAATTAACTATTACATGCGACCATAATATCGCTGAGGAACAATCCATAGGTGTGTATGTGGATGCATTTAGTGATGTCAGAAATGTAATACAACATGTGATGCATGTCGCGCAGGAACGACGCGATAAAAACTTTCCGCCCTACAAAGAGGGACATGCTACTCAGGAAGAACAAGTACAATCGATGCATGTGAGTGACGAAGAACAAGTACAACCGATGCATGCGGTTGTTGGCGATGCTGGCCCATCAAGCTATGTCCCGACATATATGTCAGGTCCATCTTGTCATATGCAGGCGACATGTACGGAGATTATTATACTCCTCGACTACTGCATCAGTCGTATGATCCAACGCATTTCACGCCTCATCAAGCCACGTACACACAAGAACAATCCAGCCCAGATGTTAATATTAGATTCCCTGAAATATATGCATCGATGTCTCCAAAATTTGACATGTCACCGGTTGTGTTCCCTAATTTGTCACCTGATGTTCAGCTGGACGATGTACCTGTAGTGCAAGATGACCAGGCCATTCAGGAAGGACGCGGTCAGAGACGGAAACAGCCACGTCGTTGTGGTACTGGAGGGGCATTATAGAGTTTTATCCGTAATATATATAGTCATGTTTGCCTATTGTCAATCTTATTATTAAATGTAATGAATGTACTTCCATATGAATGTCTTATTATCCGTAATATATGTAGTCATGTTTGGGAACAATAACAAAAACAATAAGAATAACAAAGAACAATAAGAATAACAAGAACAATAACAAAAACAATAAGAATAACAAAAATAATTACAACTTTATTGCTTTTGGGAACTCGATGCCATATGTCGTCTTGCCCGGGCTTCAGGCCAATCCATCTCATTTTGCATGTGTGTTGTTCGGTCTCGACCCAGTCTTCTTATAGTACGCAAGGTGGAATTGCGGGCCGTGCCAGGCCGGCACGACCCGTTTGATATCTGTAGTCCTAAGTATTAACTTCTAAGTTGTAAAAATAAGTTGGAAAATGTTGGAAATGTAAATGAAAATTGAGTCTCAAATTCCATGAGCAGGGGCGAACTTACTTTGGGGCAAGGGGGCAACTTGCCCCTCCTTGCCCCAAAAAAAATATTTTTTTAACTTAAAAAATATATTTTTAAAAAAATTATTTACAATTTTACCCTAAAAATTTGTACTTTGCCTCTTAAAAATTACATTTCGTCCCATCTTAAATTATATTTTGACTGAAAGTTTTTTTTTTTTGGCCAAAAACTTTTGTTTAAATTTTTTTTTTTTGCCCCAATTTTCAGAATTCTTGCGTCCGCCACTGCCCATGAGTATCGAAAACGATTGAATTAAAATTGAGATAAAAATCAAGGGTCCAATTTGAACTTAATTTGTGGCTAAAACCTTTACATCTTCTCCATAAATCAGACATTAACTGTGTCTCTAGAAATTTCTTCCTATATGGGGAGTAACACTCCCATATAGTTTGAGTCATTGGATGATGTGGACCTCACATATGAGGAGTAACAACTCCATGTAGTTTGAGTCATTCACCATCCAATAATTATATCCACAACTGGAGTATGGTCCACACCATCCAATGGTTATATCCACACTGGTAGCAAGGTCCACAGTATCCAATGATTATATTCACACCGGGAGTAACACTCTGTTGTAGGATAGAAACTCCCCTTAGGGGTTGTTCGGTAGACATGATTAAGAAAGACTATGGGTATTAAATTTGTTATCCTTCGTTTGGTTGGTTTTTTTAGTTAACCTGTCTTTTCCTTCCAGCAGTGGATAAGAAGGGTTAAGTTGTGGGTTTTAATCCATCAGATTTCCTAGGTATTAGCAAACTCTTTGGTACAGTAGTTTTGACTTGCATGATATAATTACAAATAAACCCTTTGCCCTAAACCAACACACAACAACACAACGTAAACTCTTCTCCAGCCGATATCGATCTAAAGGCAAACATATTTCAACTATTGCAAACAAAAACGAATATGCGGCGAAAAAATACCATTAAAGCTCAGAAAATACACCTTACCCCTGAATGTCATGCTTTCAGTCGACTTCGTAGACTTGTACCCGTCGTATATGCGCTTCTTGAAGGACTCGAATTTTTGTGGAAGGAATGAGTGTTTTTTTTTTGGGCAGATTTTCAAAGAAATTGCAGAGAGAATGAGGAAATCTAATGGAAATTTGGTGAAGGAAGAAGTTCAAGTATTTGTGTGTCTCAGTTCATGGAGGTTGCAAAGACGTGAAGTAGGGTTGAAGTTCAAAGTACTTGTGCACCTCAATTCTGGGAGATTGCAAAGACGTGACATAGGGTTTTGAAGGGCAATACATTCAAAATGCTTGGATTTGTTTACATTTGTCCCATGTATAATAATCATACCAAACATATTATTACTTTATCACAAAAGATTTAAAAATTTATAGTCATCATTTTTATCACTCTATTTACTATTTATTCAATAATCACATCCTTCAAACCAAGCGGACTTTTAATGTTCACCATAATCAAGCTAATGGGTAGTGAAGGAGTGGCAATAAATGCCAGGTATTGGGGAATATGGGCAGTAAATGCATTTATTAAGTGAAATTAGCGCCTTCAATTATTCAAGATATTGGAATTTCTTAAGCTATCTAACCTCACAATTTTCATTATAGATCTCTTGTTTGTACTTTGTTCAACAAGCTCCATTCGAAGTTCTTCATATTATAATTATTTTAAATGCTTTCCATATCGACTTTTGGTATTGCATGGACTATCATGTATAATCAAAACTTCACCTAACTAGTGATCGGCATTTAATTATTACTAGTTTGTTGTTGCGTGATGTGAAATAAATGATCGACTGGTTTTCAAAGTACTCGTGTAAACAGGGGAAGCTCAATATTTTTGGAGGCCTTAGACAATATATTAAAATGAGATCTTTACTAACCAAGTTACCAAGTTGAAAATATTGTATTCACGAATTTATTCTCTGGGTTTAGATGAGCTAAGATAGCTGCACTAGGATATGCAAACATTACATTGAACTACATATACATGCGCATGTAGGGTTGTACGGGTACGGTTCGGTTAATCGACCGAATCGAAGAAAATCGGTTTAATCCGAAACGAACCGAAGAACTTCGGTTTGGTTTTCGGTTTTCAGAAATCTAACAATTCGATCGCTTATAAGTCTCGCTTTATCAAACCAAACCAAAAATAGAACTTATTTTTTTTAAAAAAGAATTACAATTAAAATATTAAATTAAAAATAAAACTTTAAATTTAAAATTTTGGCATACAACTTGTTTTTCGTAAAAATATATGTAAAAACAATTATTACTTATTATACTTGGCCCCATTTGATGTTTACATGTGACAATAATTTAAATTCAACTACAATTTGTAGTAAAAATTTAACCCAAAAAAATGGTTGTACCGAAACAAACCAAAACCAAACCGAAATTTTAGGTTTAAACCGAAATTGAACCGAACAATTTGGTTCGGTTTTCGGTTCGCAAATTTTAAAATCGAAAGTTCGGTTAACCGAATCGTTTACACACCCCTATGCGCAGGGGCAGACTAAAAACTCTTATTTTGGCCCACAAGTTCCGCCGCTGCACATGTGAATTGAACGCCATAATTTACGCTCTCCTCATCAACCCATTTTCACATCACACAGCCATAATTTATACTTCTTTCCTCATCCCATTTTCACATTACACATGTTTTATAACTGCTTAAAAAATCCCACTTAAAATTGTGTGATTAGGGTTTATGGATGCTCTGTAATTAATAAACTTTAAAATAGTGGTCTAGTTGCCAATAAGAGGCCTAAAGCAAAATTCTTGATTGCTTTGCTAGTTAGCTGCCCCTACGAGACGAATTTGTTTTAGAAGAACCAATCTAGTTGACTGGACTGGAACGAAATATCTAAGTTTAAAAAGGACAACTTAATTGCACTGAAAACATTTATGTCGGGGAGAATTGCTGAGTCTTATTTTTATTTCTTATAATCTGCGCAATAACCAAGCGTATGCTCATTAGCTAAAACGAACAGAACTTTGAGAAAAGAAACATATTAGGGAGTCTTAAACTCCACGTAGTGATATTCTTTATATAATGTTCATTCCAGAATAACCAAGTTAATAGCTAGTGGATGAGTTGACAGTAAATGCTCAGTAATGGGGAAACACATATCTTCAATTCGAGCATATAAATTGATATGCAGTTCCACGATTCAAGTTACCGAAATCTCCTATGGGGATCTCACAGTTCTTACAATAGATTTCTTGTTCGTATCCTCCTGGCCAAGCTTCAATAGATATTCTTTGTAATAAAGTCTAGGTATAGTTATTATAGTTCGGTGGAGTAATAGCTTTTTTTTCCATGAAGACATCAATAGTTGATGCCATTGAACGAACAGTCGCCGAGGTAGCCCAGGAGCTAGGATGGATCCCGGGCTTAATGTTTGCAAAACTACCGAAAACACCATCCGGAGGAGCGACCTTCCTTCTTGAGTGGCCGCCTGCAGCAGAACAAGCGGCCTTTGTTTCTTGGGGCCGCTTGCACCGCAGGTGGCCACTCTATTTTTTTTAACTTTTCATTTTTTAAATTAAATAAAGCGGCTTCTCTACTTTTTTAAAAAAATTATTATATAATTAATATATTAATTATTGTATTTATTATTTTAATAAATAATAGTTATATTATAATATATTAAAATAAATTTATATATTTGTTATTATATTAGTATTATTAGTATTATAATAGTTAAAAATATATATAAGAATATTGTTTGTACTTCGAAGTTTTAGAAACAATTATTGCCACATTTACTTTTCGTATTTACCTTACTGTATTTACTTTGCCTTCAGTTTCCATTCTCAAGCCCGGTAGACATATTTCACACTATTTCATCATAGTATTAGATTGAGACCATACCGCAACACTTAACAAATTTGTTATATTGCGAGAAAATTCGATTTGAGCCCGTGTTTATTCGAACCACCATTAAAAAATACCGCATTTTTAAAAACATTACAAAATTACCCCAAAACACCATCCGTATGAGCAACCGATGCTTTTCGAGTGGCCACCTGCAGAACAAGCGGTCTTTGTTTCTTGAGGGGCCGTTTGCACTGCAGGCGGCCCTCTATTTTGTTTTTCTTAAACTTTTCAAATTTTAAACCTTTTTATTAAAAAAATATACATTAACTTTAATATACATATGGTGAATAGTGCATTATGGTCTCAATTTAATGCAAGACAATAGACAACTATGGTGAATAGTGTGAAATATGTCTACCGGTCTTGAGAATAAAATCCGAAGGCAAAGTAAATGGTATAAGGTAAATACGGAAAGTAAATGAGACAATGGTAATTTCTCAAAGTTCAAAACACAAACAATATTGTAATATATATTTTTAACTATTAATACTATTAATAATTATAATATAAAATTATTTTAATATATTTGATGTGATCCTATATTTTTCGTGTTCGGTAGATCTAAGTGTTTGTGAAAAATAAACGAAAGAACACCACAATTTTTACGTGAAAAACCCTCAAAAGTGAAGGAAAAAACCATGTGACCTTGTCCAATATAAAATTTTCACTTTAAAAAATGGATCTGTTACAGGACTTTGACACGAAATATGAATAACAAATTTTTTAAACAAAAATATTAGAAAAAGACATAAAATACCGAACAGACTTGATATGCTCTCTTCATATTCGTTTCTTGCCTCAAAAGTCCAACATTTTACAATGAGACCATAGGCATGTATTTATAGTGTTAATCCCGGTGAGTGGTATGCGAGAAATCCGGAACATGAACTCCTTTGACTACGACGTCATGGATTCCAGACGTGTCCGAGAAATCCGCGCGCCCATGACGCACGTTCGTCCGCACCCGTTAATTTCTCAGTTATGTCCGGGTCTTCCGCTATTACTTTGACAAAAAATCCAAGCAGGGTTTAATGTTGTTCAGGTACCTTGTGCTCGGTACTCTGTCCTCTGGATTTCCCTGTTCGGCGCTTACGAAGGATTTTATCCGAGGAAACGGATTCATCATATGACATCACCTCACCCCATGAAGTAAAACAAAACGAGAATATTGAAGTCTTGGTTTATCGTCTTCGGTTAAAATCCTTGTTTGACCTGCTCGGGAATTTTCCCCGCTCTTTTTTCCCTCCTGAAATTCAAAAAGTTTCGCGTCATTTCGTTTCTCGAGGTAAATCTGCAACCGTCCATCCCTAATTATTTTAACGGTCTTGATCCTTTGACTTTTTAGCTGGCCCCGCCTATAAATACTCGTCTTATTACTGTCATTTTCACTGTTTGCTTCAACTTTCCACCGAGCTAGTGTAAAACGATCGATCAACTGATCTTCAGGAATCTCGAGCACTTATTTTCCAAGTATGACTTCTTCTTCTGATGATTCTTATATAAGGAAATAGAAATATACGGCACGCATGCTGAGGAAAGAGTTACCACTCTTCCTCCTCTGCTGTCATCCTCCTCGGATAGCGAGGAGACATTGAGTTCTTCAAATTCCTCGGCTGCTCGTAAGGAGGAGGAACGGGCTAATACAGAGCGGGACTTCACTGCAGCCAAAGTCGCCTGGTTCGAAATTTTCGAGTCCAGGGTCCAGACGAGCCAACATCTATCCAATATTCGTACAAAATGGGAGATTTCTGAGGGGACTTCTATTATTGCTCCCCTGCAGGGTCTCGTCCCCATCTGCCCCCCGATGGTTATTTTCCTTTCTACTTAGACCAACTCTGAGGGGACATTCACTTTCCTGTCCCCCTCTTTCTTTATTGAAGTTGCTTCATATTTTGTTGTTTCTCTTAGCCAATTATTCCCCAACAGTTATAGATTGTTGGCGGGCTTCTTCATCGTCCTTCCTTTTTTGGTTTTGTTCCTACCCCCGAACTCTTTCACTGCTTCTTTCAGTTAAATAAGAAAGACATATGCCTTTTTTATTTTTCTTCTCGAACGGGGGTTGGTTTCCTCAAGAACTACCCTTCGTCCATAAAAGATTGGAAGAAATTTTCCTTTTTTGCTCGTCCACTCCAGCCTTGGGATTGTCCCATGGAGTGGAGAGAAAACATCCGAAGGGCAAGTCAATCAACGGTCATCTTGAAAAGGAACTGTATCTGTCGGTTCGTCGTAAACTTGGTGACCAGTGCTATAATCTGGTGAAGCTGATTGACGACGGACTGATGTACTTGTTCTTGCTGAGCCCGAAGGGTGTATCCTTGAAATGCCCCTCGGTGAGTGTTTCTGAGCACTCCTTTTTATATGTAGATTTTGATTAACTTGTTCAAACTAACCTCAGTCTGTGCTTTACAGACACAAAGATGATGAAAGCTAGGATGGCTGAGAACTTGAAGGCTAAGTCCAAAAAGGGACAAGCTTCAATGCAGGCGTCGGGGTCAGCTACACCTCTCCCTTCATCTCCCTTTATTGGTCCTACTCCTGCTCCTCCTACCTCACCGATCATTGACATCGTGGGTCCACATGAGGAGGAGGAGCCCCTGGTTCCTCGTCCTAGCGAAAGAGCAACCCCCGAGGGCCAGGGCTCTTCTTCGAAAACCCACCCCTCAAAAAAACTTATTCTTTGATTATTCATGTCATACCTCGAGCATATTCTCAACCTACTCCTGGTGGTCTGAGCGGTCCTCGGCCCACCTCGACATACCACATACCAACTTGGGACTATTCTCCCCACGTCCCCCTTTTGAAAAAACTCGACCCCAAAATTTCCCAATCTATTCTTTGTTTTTCTCCTAACTCTCCTGACCGCAAGTATCTTGGGCAGCTGGACTTCAACAATCTCGTGAATGACTTATCCACATCTTTTACCAGAGTTACTTTCTTTTACCGGAAATTTCCCAAGTATTTATCTTATATTTACTCTTTATGCTTTTGTGCAGGATCACATGATGGCAGGTGAACTCTTAACCCGATTCCACTTTGTTCGCTCAAAGGTGGCTGGTCAGCGTAAGGAAGATCACCAATTTCAAAACATGTGTGAGGACCTGAAAAAGACTGTGGGCATTCTTGAGGAACGTCATTCCTCTATGAAGGCTGCTCATGAGAAGGCGCAGAATGAAGAGGCCAACAAGACCCTCTCGGTGCAATAAAAGACCCTCTCTGAGCAACTTGTTCAGGAGAAGTCCTCTGTTGACGCTCGGATTGAGGAGGCCTGGATTACGAGGAAAGCTGACTTCTTGAAGTCCTTGGAGTAGAACAATCTGGTGGCAGACCGTGCCTCAGAATTCTTTGATCATGGGTTTGAGGCCTGTGCTCATCAGTTTGAGGCGAATAGTTATCCACCTGAGGGGACTCCAACGGACTTCCTCAACCAAGTGGCTGCTCTGGAATGCCTTCCTCCCGAGCTCTTCGAGCCATATAATATGGTCATAATATTTTTCTTTCTTTTTACTCTTTGCTCCTGTAATGCATTTTCCATGAATAAAATATTTTATTAAATTTGTTGTTTGAAACCCCGATTCTCAACACTTAGGCAATTTTTTTAGATTTAAAAGTGGATCAAACATCCCGATTCCACGAGTAAACTAATAAAATTCCGAACAAGCTCGCTACCCCGAGCACAACAACTTAAGCAATTTTTTAGGTTTAAACGTGCACCAAACATCTCGATCCCACGAGTAACCTAATAAAATTCCGAACAAGCTCGTTACCCAGAACACAACAACTTAGGCAATTTTTTAGGTTTAAACGTGGACCAAACATCCCGATCCCACGATTAAACTAATAAATTCTAAATAAGCTCGCTACGCCGAGCACAACAACTTAGGCAATTTTTTAGGTTTAAACATGGACCAAACATCCCGATCCCACGAGTAAACTAATAAAATTTCGAACAAGCTCGCTACCCCGAGCACAACAACTTGGACAAATTTTATGTTCAAACGTGGACCAAACATCCTGATACTATGAGTAAACTAATAAAATTCCGAACAAGCTCGCTACCCCTAGCACAACCACTTAGGAAATTTTTTATGTTTAAACGTGGGCCAAACATCCCGATCCCACGAGTAAACTAATAAAATTCTGAACAAGCTCGCTACCCCGGACACAACCACTTAGGCAATTTTTTATTTTTAAATGTGGACCAAACATCCGATCCCACGAGTAAACTAATAAAATTCCGAACAAGCATCATATAAACAACTTTAATTTATTGATACTATATTCATAAATAAAGACAATAATCAAAACATCATACGTAATACTTCTTTAAAATATGAACAATCCAAGGCCTCATCAGCTCATGACCTTCTTAATCCTCTAGTTTGTATTATCCTCGTCCGATCACCACTTTCACTTTATAAGGGCCCTCCAACTTTGGTGTCAATTTCTTTACGTCGCCAGCTTGATTAGCTCTTCGTAACACCAGATCTCCGACCTGAAATGCTCTTAGGCGAATTCTTCGGTTATATGCATTATTGATCATTATCTTGTAAATCTCAACTCGCGCAACAACTCTTTCCTTTGACTCATCCACCCCATCTAACTCCAGTTTTCTCACATTTCATAATGCCCAGGATTGTAATATTGTACCCGAAGAGATTCTACTCCAATCTCAGCTGGGATAAGGGCTTCTGACCCATACACTAGACTATATGGGGTTTCTCCCATAGACACAGGAGGCGTTGTTCGATATGCCCATAGAACACCAGGTAATTCATTCACCCAAGCCTCTTGAGCTCCTTTTAATCTTGTTTGAATCCCATGCAGTAAGATCCGATTAGTCACCTTTACCTGTCCATTAGATTGAGGATAAGCTACTGAAGTGAATACTTGTCTAATTTTCATATCCTTGCACCATTCTTGCACTCTTTTTTTTCCTAGAACTGTCTTCCATTGTCGGAAATTAGACTACTCAGTATCCCGAACCGACATATTACGTTCTTCCATAAGAACTTGACAACTTCCTCCTCGGTTATTTTTGCTAGGGGTTCAGCTTCTACCCACTTGGTGAAGTATTCAACGGCCACCATAAGAAATTTTCTTTGCCCAGCTGCGGGGGGAAAGGTCCTACAATGTCCATTCCCCATTGGTCGAATGGAAAGGAAACAACACTGTTATTCAGAACTTCTGTAGGTACATGGGATAAATTGGCATGCTTCTGGCAATTGTTGCATTTTCTTACAACCCCTTCAGCATCATTTCTCATTGTAGGGCAATAATATCCAGCTCGAAAAGCCTTTTGATATAGCATATTGGCCACAAGATGATTTTCGCAACAGCCTTCATGAATTTCTTTCACTAAATGTTCCCCCTCTGGACCGAAGTGCATTGTAGTAAAGGGGTTGAGAAGCCCCTTTTGAACAGCCTACCTTCTACCAGTACAAAACGATTATCCATTCTCTTTACCCGCGCAGCCTCTTTTGGATCAGATGGTAAAACCTTAGTCTTCAGGAATTTAATATGCCATTCTCTTTACCCGGCATGCCAATTTTTTGTAAAGTGCTGAAGACTTCTTCCATGTCATTAATTAGATTTTGGCGCCCTCTTACTCTTGATAAGGACATCATCTACATAGACTTCCACATTTCTTCCTATCTGATCTCTAAATATTTTGTCCATCAAACTTTGATAAGTGGCCCCAGCATTTTTCAGGCCGAAGGGCATGACCACGTAACAAAAGGTTCCCCCTGCTGTGACGAAGCTTATTTTTGGCTGATCTTCCTGTGCCAAAAGTACTTGATGATATCCATGATATGCATGCATAAGGCAAAGCAGTTCATGCCCCGCGGTAGAATCTACTAACTGGTCAATCCTTGGCAACTGGTAGCAATCCTTAGGGCATGCTTTATTCACATCTCGGAAATCCACACACATTCGCCATTTATTTCCTGATTTAGGTACTAAAACCACATTTGAAAGCCATGTAGGAAAACTGATTTCCTGCATGTGGCCTGCTTTCAACAATTCTTCCACTTGCTTAGCAATAATTGCATTCTTCTCAGGTCCAAAATGCATCATCTTCTGCTTGATTGCTCGAGCGTTAGGATCAACATTAGGCAATCTCTTTTTTTACCCCGACCAAGTCAGTAATACTCCAAGCGAACATGTCCACATTCTGATTCAAGCAGTCAATCACTTTTCTTTGTAATTCTGGAACTAACTAGGAGCCTACTATGGTGGTCTTAGTCGGGTGTCCCAGCTCAATCGTGAGAAATTCCTCTGCGGGAATTACTCATTCTTCAATCTCATCAAGCCTTTCTCACTTCCTCTTATTATTATCACCTCGTCCGTCAGCCCCTCTATTCTGTCCTTTCTCCTACCTCAACTCATGCACATAACATTTCCTCGAGAAATTTTGATTTCCTCTTACTTGTCCAACTTCTTCATCTACTGGGAATTTCATCGTCAAGTGATAAGTGGATGCCACAACATGAAAAGCGGCTAGGGCTGGTCGGCCCAATATTATGTTATATGATGAAGGAGCATCTACAATGAGAAAGTTGATCATCATGGTCTTTGTCCTCGGTTCGTTACCCAACGTAACTGGTAAAGAAACTTTCCCCGCCGGACTTACAATCTCTCCAGTGAATCCATGAAGAGAAGTGTTCAGCCTTTGTACGGTTATGCTCCCCAATTCCATCTGGGTCAATGTACTTAGGAAAATCACATCGGCCGAACTTCCTGTATCCACAAAGATTCTTTGCACATTATAATTGGCTATGCATCATCATGGGAAAAATGGATTCCTTGCAAATCTTCAGGCCCGAAAGCAATGGTTGGCCCTTCTGGGATGTTATGTGGGACAATCGACATCACTTGCAACTTCCAAGCACAACTTTTTCTTGCCCGATTAGAATCTCCGCCTGATATTCCCCCAGAAATCATATGTATAGTTCCTCGGTTAGGAACATTATTTGAGGCCACCTCCACTACAGTTTGGTTGTCATCCTCCTCCTGCCTTTCTCCTCTGATTGCCCATAGTACTGGCATAAGTGCCCCCTCCTCGGATTAGCATTATTCCGAGGAGGTGGTTATTGCCAACTGGTCTATCTCGGGGTTCTTGCCTTCCTCCAAGCCTACCATCTCCTCTTCCCCGAGAATATCCTCCTCGGAATTGTCCACCTCGGAAATATCCACCTCGACCTCTCTTCGGTTCCCTTTGATTCATGGCTACCTCTCGAGGAGGCCTCATCAAGAGATACTGTTCGAAACTCCTTTTCCGCTGTTCTAATTGTTTATCCCTCCGATTTGGTTCATTTCTTGTTTTCACCTCTTTTCTTTGTTACATTCTTTTGGCTTCTTCTAAGTTGATATATTTAGAAGCTCTTCCCAGTAGCTCATCATAATCAGAAGGTGGTTTTCAGCTAAAGATCTGAACAGATCTCCTTCTCGTAGTCCTTGAGTAAAGGCGCTAATGAGTATCTTCGATGTAATATGGGGGACGTCTAGGCATGCTTGATTGAATCTCTTTAGGAAGTCCCGAAGAGACTCCTTTTCTATTCATTTGAGTGCGAACAGGCTGAGGGTTGTTCTCTTGCAACTTCTACTGCTCGCGAATTGATGTAAGAACAACAAGCTGGATTTTGAGAATGAATCTATTATCCTCGATGGCAGATGATTAAACCAAGACTGAGCAGCCCTGGCTAAGGTAGTCAGAAAAACTCGACATTTCATTCCATCTGTGAGTCGGTGAAGGAGCGAAGCATTCTCAAATCGCGATAAATACTCCTCGGGATCTGTGCTTCCATCATAATTCCCCACATTCAAAGTTCTGAAGTTAGGTGGTAAGGGATTGTCAACAACTTGAGGAGCAAATGGCATACTCCTTCGTATTGGATAGATACACCCCTCCAACTTGATGCGCATCAGCTGCAACTCATCTTTCAGATCTTCCATCTGATGGTGCAAAGTTTTATCACTTTATTCGCCCATTCGACTGGTGATAAGTGTAAATTTTAAACTTATTTTGCTATGATTTTTTATGGATTTTCATGTTGATTCCTGGACGATTTTACACTTGTTGATATATATTTGTGTATTTCAGGAATCGATGTCCAAGGGAATAAAAGTGGAGAAAAACGAGCTAAAAATGTTAAAAAATGAATAAACCAAGCAAAGACGTTGAAAGATGGACCGAAATTTCAAAGATTGAAGTAATACAGCTTGGCGATCGATCGGCATAATCACAGCGATCGATCATGGAGCTGTAAATCGAGGAACCAAGCAGATTATATTGGCGATCGATTGGCAACTAGCCGCGATTGATCGTCAGCGTTCAGAAATATTCACGATTGATCGGTAAGGAGCCGAGATCGATCGCGGATATGTGAACTTTGGTGGCCAGTGTCCAGTATGGTTCGGCGATTGATCGGGAGTTAATGGAGATCGATCGCGGATAGGAGTTTTCTGAAGAAAAAAAATACTTTTTGAGTTTGGTTTAAGATGGACTCCTCCATACACCTCCTTCCTTATATATAACAGACCTAATGAACGAAAAAGGGAACTTTGGCACCACTTTTATCAGACCTAAGAGCAGCTCTCCTCTTGGGTTCACACTAAAAATACCACAATTCATTGAAGAAGCAAGAACAACACAAGAGAGGGAATTACGGAGTGACGCACGGAGTGACCTCGTTTATTAGTATTTCTGAACTTATTTACTTTTGAATTTAAGATTTTTATGTTGATTGTTGAAAGAAATATTTTTGCATTATTATTTGATGATGGTAGTTGGCTAAGTTCTCTATCAAGACTAGGGGATCCTTTGTATGAACCCATGATTTAAGTTTGAGTTTTGATTGATTTTTCTACAATTTTTTGAGTATGATTATGTTTTTAATGCTTTTCAAGGATTATCTACCTTTGAATTGATGTTAGTAATTATAATTGACTTGACCATACGATATTATAATTTGACACGATAATTCATACCGTGGGCTTTAGATTGAAACTGATCACGTGAAATCTAGCACACTGTGATAGCCATAGATCTACCAAGATCGAAAGCTAGAAGTTTTCATAGAGCGAATGCAATGTTGGATGTTAAATGAGTACATGACCATTGACTTGTTACATTTCAATATTAGGTTCAATATAACTTGACCATAGTATATTGGATAAACTTGAAAAACTCGTCACCTTAGAAAGTGGAACTTAAAGTCGTAACTAAAAGGAGAATTGTGGAGGATTATATGGGTGAATCGAAGTCTTGATATTCGTCTCTATTAATTTCCGTATCTTTTCATTGCTTGTTTGTTTGGATTGGCGAAATTTCTGGGTTTGTAATACTTAAATTTCTCTCAATATTCGTGTGCTAAATATAGATAGGCTAATTAACTCTGGTAATTGCTACTAGTCCTCGTGGGTTCGACACTCGTACTTCTAATTTCATTATACTAAAACTTGACACCGTGCACTTGCGGTACGCAATCACTACACTCGAGAATACTGTTTAAAATAATAGCGATCAACTGGAGAGATCCTTAACCTCCTTCACTTACTCTTTAGGCCCTTTCGAAGAAGTAAAGTCTTCTTCCTCTTCAGTGGTTCTCTCTTGCTGAGGCGGGATCATAAATTGCTTCATGACTTCCCCCACAGTTTTTGCAATTACTTCAGTTAATTGCTCTATAGACATTCCTCCAGTAGGAAATGCCTGAGGAATGTTTTGGGATGACTCCGCATCATCTTCTTCTTCTTCGCTCACCGGGGACGAATATGAAGGGGGATTTGGTATATACCCCCTTGAACCTCCGCGGCCTTTACTTCTAACCATACTTCTTTCCTTTGATCTACGCGAAAAATCCTTTTTTTCTTCAACATCTTAGCTCAAAGTTTCCCACAGACGGCGCCAATGATGTGTTCATATATTTATCGTGTTCGGTAGAACTAAGTGTTTGCGAAAAATAAATGAAGAACACCACAATTTTTACGTTCCACGCTCAAAAGTGAAGGAAAAAACCACGAGACCTTTTTCCAATATAAATTCTTCACTATAAAAATGGATCTGTTACAGGACTTTGACACAAAATATGAATAACAAATTCCTTAAACAAAAATATTAGAAAAGGACATAAAATACCGAACAGACTTGATATACTATCTTCGGAGTCTTTTCTTGCCTCAAGAGTCCAACATTTTACAAATGAGACCCTAGACATGTCTTTATAGTGTTGATCCCGGTGAGTGGTATGCGAGAAATCGGGAACATGATCTCCTTTGATTACGACGCCATGGATTCCAGACGTGTCCGAGAAATTCGCGCGCCAATGACACACGTTTGTCCGCACCCATGAATTCGTTAGTTACTTTGACCAAAAATCCGAGCAATGTACCTTGTACTCGGTATTCTATCATCGGGATTTCCCTGTTCGACACTTACGAAGGATTTTATCCGAAAAAACAGATTCATCATATGACAATATTAATTTAAAATATTATAATATAACTATTATTGAATAAATTAATAATATACTTAATTAGTATATTAATTATATAATAAAATAAAAAAAGTAGAGGAGCAGTTTTTTACTAAATAAAATTGAAAAGTTTAAAAATAAAAATAGAAGGGCCGCCTACAGTGCAAGCGGCCCCTCAAGAAACAAAGACTGTTTGTTCAGCAGGCGGCCACTCAAGATGGATTGGTCATTCTTCCAGATGGTATTTTGGGATAGTTTTGCAACGTTTTAAAAATACAGTATTTTTTAAATTTAATATTTTTGAATTATTTTTTTTAAAAAAACTATATATATATATATATATATATAGTATTTGATGTATACAAATGATTCCCGACCTATTCTTGAAGCAGCTGAAGGAATACAATGAAGTCTATCAGATATAAAATCGTGATTATTCGGGCTTATGCCACTAACAAGAATCCACTTTTTTGTGATATTGAAGTTCAAATTGATTTGCTTAGTCCTCATTGTCTATATAGAAAGAAATGTGGAACAAAATTTATAAAACCCGATTTAGTAGAAGCAAGAATGGAGTAAATTTCATGTTGGGTTGAAGCTACCTATGAAAAAAATGTGACGTAAAATCTGATTATAAAATATATTTAAAAATAAAAGCTCAAAAAGTCTCATGTGTCCCTAAAAGAGTAAGTTATAAAATCAGTATCATAGAATAGAGATATTTGCAATATCAATATCAAATATTTAGAACTAAACAAATATAGTCCAACATAAATCGTTGTTGTATACAAAAAATAGTCACAATACCATTTTTCTGTTGAAAAGTACGAAACAGACATGCATCGTGCACATTAGGACATGTGCCGTGAGCCCGTGAACATATCGTTTCATATTTTTGTTTAAAGAAAACATTTTGGGACCACTTTTGTTAAAACTTAATTTATGTTGGACTATTTTAGTTATAAAATAATTTCTTTGGGATATATTTGTTTAATACTATAAGTTTGGAATTACTATTTCCTATTTCATGAGACCATTTTTGTACTTTTCTCGTCCTTAAAATTTGAAACAAGTAGGAAAGAAAATTAATTAATAAAAGATCTTATCCCGTTCAAACTATTCGATGTTAATTACTTTACAAGCGAACTTTCTTTTATGTTAAGTGACAATATTGTTTTTCCACACATTTACCAAAAAAGTATATAATATCAGGAACCTTTAATCAATATATAAAATACGTAACATATATCCGTTTAACATAAGTTTATCACTAAAAAATAATAATATGTAACGAATATGAAGCTAAATAATATACTAATTTATGTGTAAACTGTTGGATAAGATATGCGATGTATATTTGGGTATAGCAAACAATGTAACAATTGTCTTTGATTGTCGAGGCAATAGTTCGGCTCATTGACCTTGAAATGATATTGCTCTGTTATGGTGCTCACGGTTTTGTGGCAATTCGTTTCACTAGATACAACGAATGATTCGTGAAGTACTACAATCACGAATCCACAAATCACAAAGGTTTAAAGACACTTAAACTTGCACAAAAGATAGAGAGAAACAAAATGCACAGATTTAATCATTTAATCTGATGTATATTTCGAAAACTGTGTCAAATTCATCCAAGAGTTGTTCTTTATATACTATACCAAGATGCGCCACTAAAAGACACAATTTAGAAACATCATTGCATGAAAAAACGTAACTAAATGTGAAGGGACACACTCATTCAACAAATCTTCACATGGTGCGATCCTTTTATCCAAAATTCTCCCAGAGATCGATCGCGCTAGGCAGAAATTTGTTGCCCTTTTTTCAACATGTCGCGATCGATCGCGCTAACACATGACCATCGATCATGACCTCCAGGTTGTCCGACGTGCGGATTTCTTTCCAATATGTATTCTTAATTCAAGAAGCATCTTTTTCCAACATATCCTTGATATGCCACATACCATGGACAGATTAAAAAATTCACGATATCAAAAAAATAAGCACAAAAGAAGAGAGTGACTCATAACGAATTCGAGTGGTAAACTCTAACTATAAGATATGTAACTCAAAAATTTAAAGAAAAATTGGAAAAAAGAGGAAAAATAATTAGTCAAAATTAAAATTGGTAAGAATATAATAATAAAGAAAGGGTGGGAAAGTGGAGCACCAAAACAACAATGGACGTCTAATCATCTCCAATATGTATAATTTACACATACTGCATTCCACAATCACAAAGTGTCGCCTCGTTTCATTGTCGCTTTAGTTGTATACATCAATCATCAGTGAAGGCAAATTTATTTCATCACCACATCTTATTAATTAAGTTCAAAATTAATAATGTAATGGAGAGCCGAAGCTCGTTGGTCTAACTGGCACCGCTCGCTTGTGTAAGTCACGATGTCTCGAGTTCTAGACCTTCATCCCCTCCCCAGTATCCAACAATTAATCAAAAATAAAATTGGAACTGGATATTTCTTGTGCAGATTACATGAAATTATATTATTTTCGGATTAATCATCGGTATTATATTTGGTGTGTATGTGTGTAGGGATGGTTTGTATATAAAACAAAAAGCGTTACTTACAAAGCACTTTATAAAGTTAACTTTCTGTGTGTGTTTTGGATTGCTTATTTGAAGCACTTTGATATTATTTTTGCTTAACGTTGGAAAAAAAAGTTGTTTTTACACAAAACATTGAGTGTTCGATATCAAAATTAAAAAAAAAAAACAGCTCAATGAACTTCAATTTATTATAAAATTAATATCGATCAACTTAAAGCAACCAAAATATCTCATGACTTGCTTCTCACCTTATCTGTTTACCTTTTTTTTAGAGAGTCAATAGTAAAAGCACAAACAAGTAAATCAAACATCTAAAATCTATTTTTTTAATCTAAATAGCACATAATAAGTTTTCAAAAGCAATACAAAACACCGATAACTACTTATTTGAATAAATAAAAGAAGTCTAATAGCGTTTTTTTAAATTTTTGAAAAGAAGGCCAAAAATCACTAGTTTTGTTCTTCAAAAAATACTTCTATGCATTTTGTTTAATGAGCTAGTAACATCCTTAAAACATTCTAATGCCATCTCTCCTACATCACTATATATTGAAAAAAAAAGAGGACCTAGGCATGAAATAATGTCAAAATCAGTGGCACGCTGCCAGGGCGAGCCATTATGGGGGTTAGAATGGCCTCCAGTCCAGTATGGATCAGTCTAGCCCCTTAAAAAAAAATTATTTTTATTATGAGTCATGCAAAGAAATTTATTTTATAACTGGGTCAACTAATTGAGGTCCAAATACTATTTAACTACCTAAATCCAATATTAAATCCCTACCTATTATTCTACTTCTCTATCAGCGGGAAAATGGATTTGAGTTCTCGGCGTGTGTTTCAAACTGGAGAATTAGGAATTGGGATTTTTATCAATGATTTTTGGCATAAAAATTCTGAGAAAAAAGTTTAGCCCATCCCAATACAAAATATTGGTTTCGCCCTGCAAGCTGCCGTCCTTGGTAGTCGGAGCACGGACTCGTGCATGCTTGAATGTCAAAGAAACATGCTCTGGACAGTAGACTTTTTGTAGTCCTCGAATCTGGCCATGGCGCGAGCCAAAAAACCTTAGCGATGCTTTGTGTGTTCGCTTGGGTTCACCTACGCAGAATCGTGCACGTTGAACATACTAACGTACATGAAACAGAGGATGGGTGGATGCTACCCACAATCCACCTGATTTGAAATATTTTCAATGTATGATTTGATCTACTCCTAACTCATCAAACCCACCTGAAACAGGCTAGACAGAATAAGCATTTTACATTTTACAGACTTAAAATTAAAATTCCCATTTTACATGAGTTTTACGAAAGATTTGAGTTTGTTTACAATTCCTTCAGTTTTAACCAATTTTTAAAGGATTACTATGACGTTACACCCTTCTCAAATCTCACAGCAAAACAGACGAGTGTGTCTGTCATCGTGCTAGTTGACCATAGTTTGGTTGATGCTGCCTTCAAGAAAACTAAAGACAATGACTTTAGGCACAGATTAACCATTGAATGTGAATATTCATACACAATGCTTGCTATCTCCCATATGAGACTCAGTGTTTTCTAAATCTACCGAACATTAAACCAATGTCATTACTAGTTACAAGTTCGATCGTTTCAACTAGTTGTTCCAGTGATCCAACTGGTAATGACATCAGCATTATATAATATATATTTTAACTTTTGTAAAATATATATACCATGTATTTACTATATTTTCAAGCTGTTCACAATAAAAAAAAATATCATTACACTAACATAACATGTCAAATTTTAAAAATCAGATCAAACTAAATGTCAAACATAAAAAAATAATAATAAAATATCTCAAAAAATAACAAGAAATAACCAAAAAGAACAATTTCCTAAAATTATAAGGAAGCATTTTTAAAAAATTATGAAATTATTCACATCTTTTATAATTTACGAGAAACTAAACATGTTCATATATAATATACAAGACACTTTATAGAAATATATGGAATTTTTTATAAAGACCCACCTAAAATATTATTTTGTAATCATTTCAATAACAATAAATTATATAAAATATATTTTCGTCTAAAAATTTGATTTATTTTGCAAACCGGTTCCATGTGGTTTGCAACTATTTATCCGCTAACAACTAGGCTCAGGGCGGAGGGAGAGGGTGCAGCCACACCCCCGATGATTAACCGTAAATTCATTGTAGCATAGTGGTGAGTAGTCTAATTTTGATAGTTGAGTGCGCCCGGCTTCGATCCTAGATCCTGCTGTAATCATTCATATCTTACACTTTCCATTACCATAGTCATTATTCATTCATTTACTTCAATTATTTTTGTGTTACTTTCCAACTTGATCTATTCGATTAGTTACGGGAATGCAATGTTGTTGTTGAATTTTAAATTCCTCTCTCCTTCTTAATATTAAGTTTTTTTTATTTTGTAAACTAAGTTTCCAAATGGGACATTGACATGTAAAATACCATGAAATATCTTAATATTAAATGAGACATTGACATGTATTTCATTGTTTATGTCAAATGACTCGATTTGTAAGAAGATAATAATTAATTATCCAGTTATACTCTTCTGTTTTAAATGTATTTCCAAATATTATGTTAAAAAATGAAGTCTCGTAATTTTTAATTTCATTTACACCCATTCATATTAATTTGTTTTTATATTAATAATGATAACCATGATATGTTTACATGAAGTTGTGAATAGATCATATATGTCGAGAACAACTTAAATCAATTAAACATGATAAATAAGTTAATAAATAGTGATTTTATATTTATCTTTATTTACCCAAATATGTAAATCAGTAATTGGATTATTATGACAAAATATTAATTTTTTATCCTTTTCTGAAATTGGATTGTTAGGAAATATATGAAAATTGGATTGTTAGGAAATATATGAGGGATGAAGTATTGAATACTTTCGAATTATATTTTATTGCTCTTATTTTTAGATAAATAAAATATATATTTTTCATTATACTAAATTAATATAATTTATATTAGAATATAATACAAATATAATATTGGTTACTATATTTTGCATCATGCCAATTAAATCTTTATATGTTATTTAATATTTAATTATTTGAAAATTTTATTTTCGTCCCCAGGGGCGAATTTAGCCCAAAAGTTGAGGGGGAGAGGGGGGGCAAAAAATAATAACATAAAAAATGAAGAGTAAATTTTTTTTAAAGGGTCAAAATATAATTCCAGGGGGGCAATATGTAATATTTAGGAGGCAAAATGTACTTTTGTAGGGTAAAATACAAGTTTTTTATAAAAAAAAATAATTACACTAAAATTTTTTTTTTTAGGTGGCAGCTGCCTCCCCTCACCCTTGACTAGAATTGCCCTTGTTCGTCCCTCCTTAAATTTATTTTTCTGACTCCGCCCCTGACTAGGCTCTTATCTTACTAAAAAAAAGAATGATCCGTGAATGGAAATCTAAATGAAACACAACAAATGACTTTTATGTAACGTGTCCTAAAACGTTATATAAAAGTTAGCTGAGACATTGTATTAAACACTAAAATTAAAGTAATGGGCTAATATTCTAACACTGAATCCTAGACACGGCAAAACATAATAAATTTGTCTTATTAAACTTTGGCAATACTAAATATTAAATTTTATGGAAAATTATATTTTTGGTCATGTGTATTTATACATTTCCAATTTTGGTAATCTATATTATCAAGTTGCAGTCTTAGTCCGTTTATTTTTCTTTGTTGCAATTTTAGTCTTTTTTCGGAAAGGCCACCAACATGAAGCTGACATAACGCTGAACAAAAACGCACCTAGTCTTGCTCCATGACTGCTTCTGTAATATACTCGACATACTTTTCATAGGATCGCTTTACCAATAACTATAGTTAAGGGTAATGACCAACATCAATCTTTTCAACCATACACTGTCACAAGAGCCACGTGTTCCACCGATCACAAAGTGGAGGCAATTGTTGAACCCCAACAATCCATCCCCTTGCACTCTCTGCAACTCATGAGAATCGAACACGTGGCATTGTCTCTGATACCAATTGTTGGATCGAGTGCTCACCGAGTTAAGGGTAATGGCGTAACATCAATCTTTTCAACCATACACTGGCACAAGCGCCATATGTTTGACCGATACAAAACAGATGTAATTGTTGAACCCCAACACTTTTATAATGAGTTGCTAGCGGGAGGATTAAACCTAGAGTTACACTCTTAAATAAGAGAGTCGTAATCCTCTTGTTGTAATATATGCAAATCTAACGGGTCAAACAAAACATTATCGTTCTTATATAATCATAAAAGAAATTAAAACTCAAAGATGAAAATCAATTTTACCAAAAAAATTTAATGTGATTGATATATTAAGATCCTACTTTTATTTAAACATTGGTTAATCGAAGAAAAAAAAAAGCACATATGATGAGCAAAATCATGTGTAAGACCAAAAGTCAGATCCCACATTTTTCTTAATATCACATTGACGGTTTGGTTGATGCTACCCTTAGGTACATATCAACTATTGAATGAGAATATTCACATCCAATAGTAATTACTCCTCATAGAGAACAGTCTGTAGGGTAGCAACTACTCAAGACGCCTAACACAAGTCCACAAAATTGGGGACATCCAAATTTGTCACCCTTAAAAAATTTCATCCATTATTTAAATATAAACTAGTGTATATTCTTTATTAAAAAAACACATATATGCTCATTTTAATTTGCTATACAACCTGTCTTCTACCTAATACCATATAGAACTTGAAATGGAAATATTGATTGCCATGAACATTAGCATATACTTGCAAGAAAATCATACTTCAACTTTGAAATCAATATTTGATAATGGACATGAATGCCAATCTTTCAAGATTACCATTATGTTTAATGGTCTATGTTTTTTCGAAACTTGTATCTCACTCATTAAAAACATGACAAATTCAATCTTTAAGAAGAAAAAAATAATTGCTTGTATAACTTTTTTTAAGAAAAAAATAGAGAAATTTCGCAAATCTTGGTATAAATTGATTTATTTTGGGTTTTGGTCATCAAATTAGTCAAAATTTGATGTTTTTTTTTACTTTTAATCTTTTGTTTCTGGCATGCTGAGTGATGAACATTCTGACATATCCATTGCTATGTCAGTTTTCCAAAAGCAAATATTAAAACTACAAACAAGAAATAGTCTATTGTACTAAGATCAATTGGGGAATTTTTAAAATTTATTGAAACCAATTTTAATAATAACACTAATTTCTGAATGTGTTCCCAATTAATTATATATTAATGTGAATAAGATGAAGCAATCACCACTTGTTATTGTTTTTTTCTTTTAATAGTGTGGTGTCATGGTGTGCCTCAAAGTGAGACTCAATCATCACCATTTAAACCAAACAATTGGGCAATATGCATGCACCAATCCATCAACAAAAGACTTGCCTACTAAAGTTCCAAGATTTTGAACGATTTTTCACCTACACTGAAAAGCAAACTCAAGATAATGTTTATTTTATTTTCTTATTAATCAAGTACTTAATTAGCTTCATTTAGGTTCTTTTTTCAATAATTTCTTTAACCATAATAAAAGCCTAGCATGATTGAATCTTTTTTTAATCATATGAATATTCATTTTCATTTTTCTAATAGAAAGAATTTCAGTAATGCTCTCTATGTCACTTAAAGAACTCCATTGATATTGTGCATTTATGTTTCTTAATATATGCACATGTACTCAGTGGCGAACACGGAAAAAGTAGTAGGGGGCAAAAACTTTGAAAATACAAAGTATAGGTAAAAAAATTTATGAGGCCAAAATGAAATTTAAAGGGGCAAAATGTTGTTTTTGATGGACAAATTATAATTTTTAGGGGCTAAGATACAATTTTTCTTAAATTTTTGTTTATAGGGGTTTTTTTTTTTGGCAAGAGGGTCACTTGCCCCACTTGGCTAAAGGTAAATCCGTCTTGTATCCACCGTTATTAATCTAATCAAATTAGAATGTTTCATAATGTGTAATTCTATATAAGCATTAAAACTTTCCGTCCAGTGGATTTTCATCCTGTAACGTTTCAATAAAATGATCTCAGTAAATAGCAGAATCGTGGATAAAGAATCATATGAGTGACCTCTCCAATTTATTGTAGAAATTTTTGGATCAATGACTAGACCATGCAAACTGGAAATACTTTTGCTCCGAGCACAAATTTACTAAACTTGCTGGTACAATATCCTTTCATTAAAAAAAGGGGAAATTGCAAGGAAGTGCTCTTTTAGGAAACTTTAATCACTTAAGTCTTGGGAAAAAACTTTAGTGCAAGAAAATCCAAGTTGGAGAAACTTCTATTCAAATAGGTCCAATTTTCAAATTTTCAAATCAATTGGGTGTTTTATTTCACTCTTTTACCCCTCAATGGTTATGTGAGATTGCATTTTATTCCCTAGGCTTTTGTTTAGCTTACAAAATGGTTTATATATAATATTTAATTATCTTTTATATCCTTATATTTGTAAAAAATTGGCATTTAATGTCTTCTTTTTACAAGTCCCCGTTTTTGCGATCCTTTGCACAAAATGGTATCAGAGCCTAGGTTTATTCTGGAAATACTCTAATAATATCTTGAATATTGGTTTGTAACCTATACGGAGGAGACGATTCAAGAAAAATATGGACCCGAACGAATGTTCGAAGTATCATTCTTACATATGGTATTTCCAGAAATTGGAAAAATTAAATCAGAAGCATATGACAGAAGCTCAATGCTTCAGCTATAAGTGGAAACTTTTACGAGGAACAGGTTTAGACACACCCGGTATAAACCATTAGAAGAAACTCGAAAGGATGGCTAAGATGCTCCATCAAGTGAACCTCAAACTACAGTTCGAGTTAGCTGAACTTCAGGAGGACGATCATCCTGAACATGAAGATGTGGTTCCAGCCACCAATGAACCAACCGGGTCTGGACCGGATGATTAGGATGGGAGAACCAACCTTTCGAGAAATCGAGCCAGATTCTTCTAGATATCCCAAGATCTTAGAGAAATCCAGAAGACAACGCTATGGTTACCTTCAATACCATGTCCCTGCCCAAATCCATCAGATTCAGAGTCAGATGGAGATTGTGATTAAACATCAGAAGGAGATTCTTAATAACCTTCAAGATGTTCAAACCCGAGTAAAGGAATTGGAGTCAAGGCCAAGTCCGACAGGAAGAAGGAACGGAGGATGGTTGCCACCATCTTACGGAACAGAACCCCTTTTACACCAAAAAGGGAAAGCAGAGGAGGTCCAAAGGCCTTTGACTGAGACTGAAAAAATGATTGCAGTCCTACGAGGAGAGCCCACAAAGTAATGGAAAGAATCAACCTGGAGATCTACGAGATCTTGCTGATTCATTTGCGTGATTAAATCTCGTAGAAATCAAGACAGCAGAGCTTGTACAAAGGCCTCCACCACAAGAGAGCTTCGGGTCATACAATCCACCCGAAGGAGATCAAAGTATGCCACATAGAGAAGATTTCACCTCAGCAACTTTGGATCCTCCAGTTGGAACAAGGAACCGTTCCCGAAGGCCAGATATTCATCAGACGCCCTACGGAAAATAACAGTTGGATCCAATCCATCCATAAGGACTTATGCTTAACATGGATATTTTGGATTTCAAAAACAGAGAAATTCTTATTGATGAATGGGCTTCAGCAATGAGAATAGCAGCATGAACACTTGACTTAAGCAAAGAAGGTTTCATTTCTAAAAATGAGTCTGGAATGATCAGTCAAGATTGCCTGGGATCTAGGAGACCCAGGAACCAAGGAAGAAGTTTTGGCTGGAGAGTCCCTGAAAGAGATCGTGGACAAGATGGCGAAATTCTTTAAAATCTGTTTCATTGGAATAAGCTATTTCGAAGGAATGGAGGAAGAGAAGGCTAAGAAATACAGACAAGCTCTAATTTGCCTGGAACTACATGACATCTGCTATGTAGACGAATACATCAAACTCTTTACAGAGTATCAATGGAAGTCGAAGATAGCAGAAAAGGATGCATCAGAGCTGTTCTTTGCCAAAATTCCAAGCCCTTGGAGAGAAATGCTTATCCAGGAGTATACACCGCATTCAATCGAGACGGTGTCCAGGAGAATGTCATTTCTTAAAGTTAAGCTTGCGGAGTGGTGCTACTAAGCAAAGCTCCAAAATAATTTCAAGAAGCTTAGAGGAATCAACAAAATGGCTCATCTTTGTTGTACGGAAAATGTTATCCCTACAATCATTGGGAACTACCCACAAAGGCGAAAGATGTGTTGGGATATGCCCTTAGACAACTCATTAGAAGATTGTTTATGACATATAATGTATTATGGTTTTATTAATGGCAATTCATTATTATATATTATTCGAGTATCTGTGTAATATGAATTAATATATAAGTTAATGTCCTTAGAATAATAATGTATTGTTCTTAAAGATTGTCCCTAGTCAAGTATTATCATGAATCAGGATAATGATAATGCATTGAGACTAGTATGTTTTGATTGATGAATTGTTCATAGATATGAGATATCAAATCAACACATGGGTGCATGTTATAGAACGATGTACTGGACAGACCCACCATGAGAATGCTACATGGATAGTTATATGAACGTCATAAGCAATTCTCACAGTGATAATAATGTATGTAATCCTAACGACTTGAGATCACCAGAGATCCCAACATAAGGAGTCATGTATCTTGATATTGTCAAACGTTACCTGTAACAGGGTAAACTATAAAGACAATCATTGGATACACCACGAATTATGTTGAGGGATGTTGAGTGATCAAGAAAGGATTTGTCCCTCCTATATAACAGGAGAAGTGTTTGGGCCCTTGATCAAGTAAGACTAAAATGCATGGCCATGCTCGAATGAGTCGATATGTGATATCGGGCTTATTTGTTTATTCTAGTTCTACTTGGGGAATAAAAGATTGAATATATGAGTATGACTATTCCATGACTCGTGTTCAATCTAAACACATTGGACAAAGGGATTACATGGTTAATATTATCACAGTCCGTAGGTTATGTCGAGTCAATGACATTCTTGTAATTTGGGTAGCCTTGATGTGTTGCTAGATACCGCTCATTGCTTGTGACATAAAATTAGATTTTATGTCGCTGCCAACATTGCAAGATCCTATCGAGTCACACAAAAGATTAATCGATAAAGGGAGATAAAATTTATTAGATGAATTAATTATTTAAGAAAAGTCTTAATTATAAGTAATAGATATATGGATTTAATTAATATATTGGGCTTGGGCCAATGAGGCTTTTTGAAAGCCTTTAATTAAATCTAATATATATTATATTATGCTAACAAGGTTAAAGGGATTAAGAGTTGATTATCATAAAAAGCTAATAGCCTCCATAATCTAACTCTCGGCCGCCGCCTCTTCCTCCCAACCTCACGCCGCCGTGAATAGGGATTTGATCGGCCGCCGTTGATCGGTTTTGAACGGTGAGTTTAGTTCCGGTTTAAGAACAAGTCTAGCAACTTGTTCTTGAACACCCTTTTTGATTTGATCGTGTGGATACCGTAGAGACGAAGGTGCAAATCTTTGTTCGTGACTTGTGGTCTTACAACGAGGATTCTGCTATTAACACGCTACAAGGGTATGATTCTTAACTATCTCGGTATGATCACTTTGTATAGGTCCTTGGTAGGAATCCAAAATTTTATTTCCGCTGAGTATTGCATGAAGGATTCCTAACAGTGGTATCAGAGTCGTGTACAAAGCTCACATCGGATTTATGTGATTAATTGTTTAATCATGTTTTGAATCTTTTGCATGCTTTTAAGGAACATCGGAAGGATATACAGATCATACTTAAGGAACATCTTGACCTTAAGTTAATCTCAGCAGGTATTTCTCCCTACAGTAGCCCAGGATTTCTTGTTTGAAATCATGGAGAAATTAAACGAGGAAAGCCAAGATTGGTGATCAATTATAAAGGGATCAACGAAATCTTGGATTTTGATGGATATTTTATCCCAATCATAGAACATTTGGTAAATATCATCAAGAGTGCCAAAGTGTTTTCTAAGCTCGATTGTAAGTCTGGGTTCTACCAGATTAAAATGGAGGACTCAAGCAGAAAATTCACAGCATTCTCCACACCACAAGGACATTATATCTGGAATGTCATGCCAATGGGATTAGCAAATGCGCCCCAGATATATCCAAGAAAGATGGATAATCCTTTCAAAGATTACTTCAGCTTCATGTTCGTGTATATTGACGACATCTTTATAGCGTCAAAAAACATGAAAGATCATATTAAACATTTGGAAATCTTTTCAGATGTTTGTTACAAAGAAGGATTAGTGCTTTCCGAAAAGAAAGCAGTGATTGCTACAAGACAAATCGAGTTCCTTGGAGTCGAGATCGACGAATCTGGAATTATCCTGCAAAATCATATTGTTGAAAAAGTACAAGGATATCCGGATGACCTCAAGGATTTAAAACAACTTCAGAGTTTTTTAGGAGTTGTTAATTTTGCCGGGATGTTAATCAACAATCTAGCAAACCACGGGAAGGTGTTCAGTCAACTACTCAAAAAAGATGTTAAGTTTGAGTGGAATGAAGATCACATACAAGCTGTCAAACAGCTGAAGAAGGTTTGCAGGCAACTACCAAAGCTTGCAATACCAAACGACGAGGATGAACTGGTATTATACACAGATGCCAATGATCATTGGTGGGCTGCAGTTCTCATGAAAATTACACCAGAAGGAGAAGTGCCTTGCAGATACTGCAGTGGGCTATTTGCTAACAACGAAGTTATCAGATGGCACATCAACGAGAAGGAATTCTTTGATGTTCGAAAGGCTTTTAAGAAATGGCAACTTTTCCTGCTTGCAAAGAAATTTATCTTAAAAATAGATAATACTAGTGTCAAAGCCTTTTTAAGAAATAAAATTGAATCAAAACCAGAAAAGGCTAGACTTTTAAGATGGCAAGTTGAATGCCAATATTATGATTATGATATTGTCATTGTAAAATCTGATAAAAATATTCTTGCGGATTTTTTGACGAGAGATGGAAGCGAGTGAAGCTAATTCCATCATCACAAGATCAAAGCACCTCCGAGAAAATCTGGAGGAGCTAGACAAGAAGATCAACGGCCTGGTGATTAATTCTCAGGTTGTGGGTCAAGTACAGGAACTGGATCTCACGAAGGTCCAACAGGCTATGAAGGCTACCATGCAGGCTCACACCTGTTTATGGGACAATCTTTATATTCCCCTCCGATGGAATGCTTCAGCAGTGAAGCTAAAGTTGTGTTTCAGAGAGCCGGGCTCATCAACCGCCACTACAGGTCCTAGTATTGATCCTTTCGGGGAAGATACAGAAGGAAAAATTGATTCCAAGGTATCTGGGATATCTGAAGAATCAAGCCAACCCAGCACCTCAGGGGTTAAAGAGGGGGAGATTAATCTTAGGCCATCGGTGGGCAAATCTAAGGTTAATACTAACGAGAATATTGTTTCCCCAACTTCCTATTTGCAGGAATATCAAAGATCATGGGAGAAACTTTGTACAAGAGTGGGTATAATTCCTGGAAAAATTACAGCAGACTGCTCAGGAAAATACCCAAGAATGTGGATGCATCCTGGTGTCAAACCAGAAAGTGTTCGTGAGTGGTTTGATTTTGGTTGCCTAGCCTCAGTCTTTACCACAGCACCAAGTTTTCCGGAAATCGCAAAATTACCGGACTGGATTTATGAAGGAGTGTATGACTCATGTCAAAATAATAATACACTTGGATGAGGAGATGTTCTGGAGCTGAAATTCATTACTGCAGCCCCAGAAATCACAGGAAAAGGTCTTCTCCCTAGCTTTCATTTTGTAAAGTTACAGAGGCCCAACTGGAAGGCGATGGATCAAATAAAACCACCGCATGAAGGAACAACATTAGTTTCCCCGCTCACCGAAGATGACATTACTACCAGAAGAGCTTGGGGATTATGGGCCTGTCTTACTGAGATGGACAAAGTCAAGTATCCGTTCAAAATCTTCCAGAAAACAGCGAACGGATCATTCATGGTTAACTCCATGACAAGCCATACTACAAAATTTGCCGATGACATCTTTGAAAAGAAGAGGCAAATATTATGGGAAAACAAGATTCCGGCAACCAAAGAAACTAGCCGGAAGTTCTGCAATATGGCTCATGTAGGAAGATGGCAGGACTACATCTGCTCGAGCTGCCCAGAGCAGAACGAGCCACTGCTCGGGAAAGGGTTCCCTGTCAAACGAGACCAGAAGAAAGATGACAAAGCAGGACCGGGCAAACGTGGAAGATTCCCATGCGGACTGCAAAAGCCAATTTTTTAGGGACCACAGGGAGACAATAGCCATGTGACTCTGACGAGGACCACTACCATTTGCAAAAGAAAACAAAATGGTAGGACCACTCTTCGGCCGAAAGTCGAAGGGACCACAAGATACCAAACAAGAGAGAAGACACATGCAATGACGTCTGATTATAAACAAGAATTGAAGTACGGATTTCACACCCACCTCTAGACTTCTATAAATACCAAGGCATTCAGGAAGCTAAGGACATCGAAAATTCTCCATAGTTTTCTGAAAATAAATATTGTAGTCTCCAAGATTTGTAATCTTCAGCTTTCTTAGCTTGGTAATATTTCTTTTCTTTCTTTAATTTCATAAGTGTCTGTAATATTGTTCTGTTTGTTGCAAGTTGATGTGTTCTTGAGTCAAGCCCCACATATATGAGAGGCTAAACAAGTCCGTCTCTGTAAGGACCCTCGTGCCCTTAACCCGTTATTAGTGTATTAATCCATGCCATTAGTGCACACAATCATATTATCATGGGAAGGAAACCATATACAAGTATAACAACATATACCATCTATAACATTTCTTGCATTAGAACCCCACAATATTCAACTTCCCCAACCAAAACTACTTTCATAGTACGCACCCTAATAATACACTAACATCCTCTCAGTTCATTTAGCAATTCCGTATTTAACTGCATGCAACCATAAATGAAGAGAGAAAACCATGCCCATTTATACATTCCATATACATGTAAAAACGTACTCACATGAGAGCACCCAATGAACAAGCGTGTACCTAATGTATAAAATACTATACCAAATATCATTACTGGTACTTCAATCCTGGAAGCACCTCCCAAGCACAACTCGATCTCAACTCTGGATCTATGTACTTATTCAACCAGCTCTGGTACCTCGATCCTGGAAGTACCTCTAATCAACAGCCCGAGCTCAACTCCAAAGCTGCTACTACACCTGTATCACCTGCCCCAACAGAGACATCCCCACACGGGGTGAGCATACCAATACCACCAATCCAATAATCATAATATTACAGTTCATAATTTACAGAATGTAAATGCCATGAGTTTAAATGATACTCCCTGGATGGTATCATCCTCATCCGGGATCCCCTGTATTGTACCTGTTCTCAAAATAACCAAACTCATCAAATTCCCAAAACCAGTTAATCGCCACATGGATTAACTAATACCATTTCTATTATGCCAGTTCCATAATCAATATGGTAAAATCATTATATAAAAGACCGTAGATATCACATATATCTAACCAATGATTCCATGTTCCTATTTCATTGCTCGCTCCACAATAGCGGCATTTTAAACCCCACGCGCGCTCAACAATAGCGGCGTCATAACCGATGGTCGCTCAACGGCGACAACATTTCAATCGTTGCTCGCTCAAAGCGGCACCATATAATTCCCAACGTATTTCCATTTATCACAATTACTATATACTATACATTTCAACATTCATTTATTGCAATTACCACATACCATGCATTTCACAGTTGCAATATTATAACAGGCTATGCTCGTACGTTAAACGTACCTTATAATTCCGTAGCTCGAGTCCAACCTTGTCTGAGTCCCACGACTCGATGAGTTAAGTGCTAACATGCAAATAACTCTCAATTAAACATAGGCATGCAATCACGTGCCCAAGCACGTTCACAACTTCCAAACCTATCGTCCATCCATGACGATTACCAAAATAAAAGCCCCCGGCTAAGCATGCATAATACCCAAAATATTCCATTTTATAAGTTTAAAAGATAGCCAAAAACCCAACCTAGTATTCCGTTTTATTAAACTTTGGCTCCAACTAATCCATTTTAAAAGTATTTTTAAAATGGCATTCCCATTAGACTGTAGACATTGCCCCGAAAATGGGCCACTTAAACCTCGATTCCAAAATCCTGACATTTTTTCCAAAATTTTGAAAAAACAACATTCAGCTAGCGGCGATCGATCGCCGATTTCATCGCGATCGATCGCCCGCAAACAGTAGCCAAACAGAGCCTCTTCACGATCGATCGCCAACCCGCTCGCGATCGATCGCCGAGACCCACGCGATCGATCGCCCGCACTGTTCATCGTCACCCCAAAAATTGAACTGCTCGTTGCGATCGATCAGCCCTCCACGACGATCGATCGTGACCTGCGATTTTCGGAAAAAATTGAGCTTCCATAGTGTTTTTCACACCCAAACTCAAAACCAACACCCCATACACCATCAACACCTCAAATACTCCATTTAAAACCAATAAAAACTCCAAAAACTCAACATTGAATTTTAACCAAAAATTCCCAAATTTCAAAACCAATTCAAAACCCATCCAAACTCTACAATACTACTACCAAATCGAAGACAATGGTGAGGGGAAGATGAATACCTGATTATCTTCGAGAAATCCTGCTCCCGAGCCAAGCTACCAACGATTCTTCTACCAAGGGAAAAAGAGGGGAAATGGGGGGAAGGGCTTTGAGCGTAGAGAGAGAGGAGAAAGGGAAGGGTTCCGTGCCAAATAGCGGAATACCGAGTCCACTTGGTATATATAGTACCAAAGCTCGAAAATACCAATCCTTCCACAAATACATCATGATTCATTAAAAATCATCTGTTTTCAATAATTACCTCCCAAACTCTATTTTCATTACCAGCCCCAGAACAAAGTACTCCGGATCCCAAATCCCACTAAAGACCAAACTCCAAGGTTATCACCACGACGAGAATACAATCTCATCCCTTGGATCCAACGACTCCAAATACCGGATTTAAAAATCATCATGAGTCCCAAAACCGCAATTAATTCATAATTGCCACCATAAAAATCCATTAAGAATTATTACCACACCGGGATTAACAGAATTAATCCCCGGGCATCACCGTTTCCTCCAAAAAGGAGACGTTTTAATTTAATAGATATTATAAGTATTCCAGAATAAAAATAAGGTTGTTGCCCAGCTATCTCACAGATTTCTTTAAATCTTTTTTATATCTTGATTATACCTTACACCCTAAGGTAGGAAATGAATTAGGGTTGTTCTGTGCGGTTTCTGAAGGAGTCGGATAACTGGCAGACTAGCCTCGCCCGTGAGCTGAGGTTGAATGGTGATGAGCCATTCGTAAAATAGTCTGGAGGCAGTAAGTTTTTGACTGGTGGCGTTGCGACCCACCTCACCCGGTGCCGTTATGGTCAAAATTGTATATTTCAGTTTGTTAAAATTTTATTGTAAGACGGAAGCATGTTGAGCCTTTTATTTATTTTTAACATGATCTTCAAATCGGGTTGTAAATTATAATTAGAAGACGTTATATAAACTGTGAGTCCATTGTAAAAGTATGCTCTTGGGTTCACCCGAGATGACAGAAACTGAAGGATCTCATGTTCATAAATGCTACTTTTAATGAATAATAGGATAAAGAAAATGATAAATAGTATATGGATGCATATTTGTTCTTTAAACATTTTCTTAGGGTTAAGAATGCAATTTTATTAAGAGTTGGTTGGACCATGTGGTCCACTTGGACCACATGGACCACATAGGGGTTTTATAGTCATTTCAACCAAGAATGAACCTAAATGAACTAAGGTTTTTTAACTAGACTATGATGAATTAAGTTTCAGGAAAGAGTACCGGCCCGCAATTTTCCCTTAAAAAAACTTATTATTAATTATACATCTTTGAGCCTTTAAGTTACGTGTTTAGACAATTCAATTATGCACTCTAATGAATAAGTAAACATTTTGATACATATTTCTTTGTCAAGAAAAGAGAAGTTTGCGTTTTCGTGCACTAATATGTTCAATAAACTTTAGACAAGCTATCGTTATTGGTTGATGGGATCCCCCAATCAAGTTCAAAGTTAACGTTTCGTGCACTAAACTGGACCCCTGAAAACATGTTTTTACCAAGATTAATGCATTGGTACGAATGTAAAACCACCTAACCAACCCAGCCCAATACGAGGTGGGTTATGGGTTAGGTGGGTCCATCCACCAAAACTTAAAAATAGTATTGTTTTATAGTTTAATGATTTAAAATTATTAAATAAGTTATTAATAAAGCATATTTTAATTAAATGGTCCAAATTTTATTATAAATTAATTAATTGATCAGGCCCGCGAACCAACCCGTCTATTTAACGAGTCGGGTTGGACCTAACCCATTTTGACATCTCTACTCTCAAGTCTTTATTGTTACCTTTCATCTATGATTTGTTTCTTTTGACATTATCATATTACATGGCTCGGCTATACTTATTATTATATTATCTTCCCAAATTTTTATATTGATTCTCACTGAGTTTTTAAATGCTAAATATAATTTTTTTTTTTCATTTATTATAATTTCTAAAAATAGGATTACAAGATTTGGATCACGTAGATAAGTAACAGGTAAGTGGGCGTTAAGCGTAACGAGCTTACAGAAGGTAGAAAATGTTGTTAGTCTTCAACGACACAGGGTCACCTTTCCGACGTTTAATTAAGTCTATTGAATCCACTACTTCCTGCCTTCCACTGAGTTAGATATGAGTCAGTCCCAAGCCAGTGTAGGGATCCAGCCAAAGGAGAGTGGGAAAGGGAGTAGCTTGCGTGGGACATATAGTCTGCAAAGGTAGATTCAAATCGGACCCGGATCCATTTATAGTAATTAAAGAAATGTTGATCGGATTGTGTCAGGTCTTGGATTGCTCACTTCACTCTCTTTAAATAAGACCGCGGGTCACTCGCTTCCTCAAGCACGGGAAAGAGAGAAGATTTCTTATTTATGCCCACTCTTCAAAATGAAATTTCCCTTCTTCTAAGAGCTAAATATGGCACTTGGGATCCTTCCCTAAACTAAAGAATTTACTTACCTTGGGCCTGGAACTCCTTTTTTTTTTTTTTTTTTTACCTTGAGACAGGTATTCTTTATTATAGATATCACCGTTCAAGCTTTCAAAGATCAGATTCTCGGCTTGGCCACTCACTAAGGATGGCAGTCAATAGCTCTAAGATCACATCGGATCGCTCTGGACACGAGTGCTAGTGGACACGGGGAGGGAGCATGCGAAGCATGTCGTTCGTAATAAAAAGAAAGATACCACTACTGCGCCTCTTTGTTGGACCGACGGCGCGAACACAGTGGTCTCTGACCAGGACCAGGAACCAATTCGAATTTTGATCTTGAGATGTCGCTGGTTTTTAACCTTTGGCATTTTTGCCAGGAAGTTGGTGGGCTCATCATGAATTAGGTCGGGGTTCCTGGTGGTTTCGGGATCCCGTAGAAAATGCTTCGCCTCGGAGTGGATGGTTGATCGCCGCCTCCTTGTCCTGGAGGCTCTCCGGCCGGGGAGGGGCTTGCTACCGGGATGGATTTTATAGTGGCAATGCACTAAGAATGTCACATTGTCGGAGTTCAACAATTACCCTCTGCTTTGTGATCGGTCGAATACGTAGCGCTTGTGCCAGTATATGGTTGAAAAGATTGAAGTTGCGACATTACTCTTAACTATAGTTATTGATAAAGCGGTAAGGGTTCGTTCCAACAATTGTTATCAAAGTCAATATCGCGTGTTCGATTCTCATGAGTTGCAGAGAATGCAATTACTGGGGGAGAAATAACTAGGTGATGGATGAGATGTGGGTTGATAGGCTTATATAGAAGCTGAAACCTGGAAGAACATCACCAATTCCAACTTGTATCCTCCAATTTTGATGAATTCCAAGCCTCCATACAGGAAGTGGCCATCATCCAACGGAAATGAGCTACAATTTGTAGAATATTCTTCTGGAAAGCAATAGAGTTATGGCCCAGTACTATATCCTGATTGAAATAGATCATTCTGCAATAAGTTGCAGACCTAGACAAGTTAATATGACATTATCGGGATGTTGAGATAGGGTGCCTCCAATATAGAAATAATCGCGGTTAATTAATTGAATAATTGTCATTAGTGACTGGTAATTAGTCGTTGTCGTATAAGTGTGAAAAGTAAGAAAGAATATAACTACATTTTACACGATTGAGTGAGTGGAATACACATTGTATTCAACCTAACATGGTGGAGTGAAAAAAGATTCAACTTAATATACTGCTAGCTAATTCAATGTTTTCCAAAAGTGTTTCAACTATGTTACTAGTTATACCTAGAGCTATCAAACGGGTCACTCCGATCCAAATAGACAGGGTCGTTTGGTCCCGTCTCCAAGAGGGTTGGAAACTAAACCCAACCCAGCCCGAGAAAGGTTGCTGGTTAGACGGGCCAACCCAACCAAAAAAAAAAATTTATTATATTTTATTAGATTAAAATTATTAAACATTAATATATTTTTTTATAATGAATTAAAATATTAGCCCACAGGCCAACCCGACCCAAACGGGTCTAACCTACAACTCAAACGGGCTGGCCTAGAGGCGGGTTGAAAAATTCTGGTTGAGCAAACTCGATGGGTCCAGTCCATTTTGATAGCTCTAATTATACTTTTGTTTTTTGACACCTCTATTCTATTTTTAATCCAGTAGTATATTTAGAAACGAGCACCTGATATTTCATATGTCCGTATCCCTTTAACATAATGACTGGATCCCTTAGCCGATTCCTTGACCTAATAATAGTCGGTAAAAGAGCAAAGACAAAAGGTAGAGCTGAATATCGAGCTCCAAGTTGAGGACCAAACATATGAAGATAACATGGATGAGTACGATCAACAGGTCGAGCTAACATGATAGTTTAGCTAGCAATTCTGTATTCTGTATACATGTGGCAGCTTGGCAGAAGAATATATAAAGATCATATCATATCAATAGAAATATTGTAAGTCTTGTTCTTCTTTTCTTTTTCTTTTTTGTTAAATAAATATTGTAAGTCTTCTACTCCTACAAAGATTGAAGACTTCTTTTTAGATATATAAATCAACAGATGTGTCAAACGGGCTATATGGCACGAAGTACAGCACACCACGTGGTTGTGGGAGTGGGTCGTGTCTGACCAAGGGTTTAGCACACTTTTTTATATTTTTTAATGCTAGCATTCGAAGCAATATATTCATCATATTTATATGTTTTGTTTTACCAATTGAAATGGGCCGTTTCAGGCCATTCCTTTAGTGGAAATGGGCCAGCACGACACGACTCATTTCCAAACCATACCGGCATGATTAAACTGGTCATATCGTGCCGTTTACACCTCTAAACAACATGCCAGACACAACAAAGGTAAAATGGCTACATTTTAATTTACATATAACATTTTTTTTAAGCATACTTCAATACTCTTAGGGCGTGTTTTGGATCACTTCTCAAAAGTGCTTATCTGCTTTTCAGAAAATAAATTTTGGGTATTTGATTTTCTTGTTTGTTGCTATTGATTCCCTAAAACAAATTAGGTAAAAACAGAAGAGAAACAAATCATTCGATGACTTTGACTGCTTTAACTTATATGATAGTAATTTTGTAATAAACTGAAATAAATTATGCTATTTTTTTATTTTAATTGCAAACACTCAATCATTTTGCTTAAAAATAATTTTTTTCAACTTTAAGCAAAATCAATTAGAAGTGCTTTGAATAGCAATCAGAATCACACTTACTTCTTATCCTTAAATGAAGCATTGAAAGGGTTTCACTTTCACATATAACGACTTAAGTCACATAGAGCGGTTGCGAGTGGATGCAGATGCACTAGCGCATGAGCGAGTTCGTCAATTTTCAATAAAAATTGAGTGCAGTTGTGCTTTAATGCTCCTACTAAAAATCATACATATATATATATATATACATATATATATATATATATATATAATTTATAATATGAAATTCATAACAAAATGCATATTTGCAGCTTTACATTTTTAAAAATCATTAACATTAGATCATGTGTAGAATCTATCATTTGTAACTTTGCAAAAAGTTATTACCAGTGATATCAATACAATTCAAATCTTTTATTCGATCGCTCTTCTACTGGGGATAATTATTTTTTCTCTGGAAAATATATTTAAGAGAATGAAAAATGAAGAAGAAGTATATTATTATTGGATTTTACTTTAATATAATGAATTCGTAAAATGATATAAAACATTATCTCTATGGTCAGCATGTTTGGTAATAATATGAATTTATTAACAATGACTCATATTATTTTTGGAGAATCATATTATTATCTTATGTAATAACTAATATAAAAAATTAAATTAACTCAATAAAAATAGAAGTTTTATGTATAAAGTTCATTCTATTATTTTTCATACCTCGTGATATCAAAATTGTGGGGTTTTGCGAACCCAAATAATATTGATTTTGATGTTAACAAAACTTGTTATTGTGTTGCTAATATATTTCATCAAGTATGCAGTCCATAGATGATATTTTACAGCCTAATGATGTGTTAATAAATGACTTTGAGTTTGGTTACTAACATGAGAATTCACCCTTCACTGGACCCCAAACACTACTGACAAGATCATATATCATAGCTCGGATATCGAAATGACCTGATTTCAAAGGGGTCGAATAGCCTACGCAATTCTGTACAAGTCGTATTTCAAACTAGCAGTCATGATTCGAATGTTTACATGACAAAAACACATCTGCAAGTGTCTGATGGTGCAAAGCGTAACAGCAAGCTGCTATGGCAGAGCAACTGTTATAACTTGATCATAACTCTCAGCTCGTTTACCAAAACAGAACGATTCATTATGTGTTGGAATGTTAAGACAAATCTACGAATCATCTTCAGAAGTCGAAGACTGAATAGGACGTTAAGATAGTCAAAAAACTTCTGCGAGTCTAGTATTGTGCAGACAAAATCAGCAGACTTACAACAGGAGCATCGCCTCATATTTCGAGCATAACTCTCTCATACGAACTCGAAATCGAAAGTTTCTTGATTCTGTGGAAAGTTAAGAGAAAGTGTTAAAACTTTAATATTGATCACTTTGCCCAAAAATCAACGAATCAAGAGTCATAACCAAGAGAACATATCAGCAGACTTCGGTCTACTTTACCGGAGCTATTGCAAGGAGACGTATTCTACCATAGCCTTTGCAATTAGACCTACTCTACCAGAGCCTTTGCAAGTAGACGTACCCTACTTCAGCCATTGACAAGTAGAGTACCCTACTAAAGCTTTTGACAAGTAGACTGCCATACTGAAGCTTTTGACAAGTAGACCTACCATATCAGAGCTGTAACAAATAGACCTACCCTACTAGAGCAAAATCAGCAGACTTTCAAAAATAGCTCATATACAAGTTGGAAGCTCAAAAACAAGTGATTGAAGATCAATTCAAGCATTCCAAAGCAAACCCACGTTGGATTCAAAATGGTGAACTTCAAAGAGACACTCTGCTAAATGAAGACATACCCCATATTCTTAGGCACCTTTTCCTTGTTGTATCAGATCCATTGAGGGATCATTTGTGCCTTTATATTCACTCTATTCTTTGTATTTGAGAGCTTAAATAGAAGAGTGAATGTCATTGTAACAGTTGGTGATTTATCACAATTAGGTGATATAGTCTTTGCATGTGAGACTTTAAACAACATGAAACTATGTGAGTTGTGTGGACTAGGAGTTTATGATATCTATGTGGTTAGGGGTGATCAAACTACCGGTTAAACGAACATAACTGACCGAATCAATTTAATTCGGAAATTAAGTTCGGTTAATTCTGAAATTTGGTTTATTTTTCGTTCAAAAGTCGGTTATTTCGGGTATTTCGGTTATGAATTGAAATAAATCGGTTGGAAATCTATGTCCTAAATCAGATAATAATTTGTTAAAGAACTACACCAATTCCCGAAATTTGAAGGTTGAGGGTTATATAAAAGATGTGCAGTAAATTTGGAAAAATGGAGTTGGAATGTGGCAAAGCCATAGGATACCTTGCAATCATGCTTGTGCTGCCATTGAATCGAAGGGGTTGTCATTATATGACTTTTGTGACCCTTGTTACAAAGTTGAAAATTTTCGGCAAGCTTATGCTGCAGTGATAAATCTTAATTCCTATGTTTGACTTGGAAGCAGATGTACCACGTTCTTATGGTAATATTATTATACCGCCGGATGTCAGATCACAACCAGGTCTTCGAAGGACACAAAGATTCCCTTCGCAACAAAACCTTGTGTTACAAAGTGTGTGTGGTGTCAAAGGCCAGGGCATAACCGAATGACAAGCAATGAAGCAACACATTAGCTAGATGAGGGCAATATTTTTGGTAAATATGATATATGGTTCATATTTTGTAATGACTCAAATATGGGTAATTCATTTGGTACAAAATTATAGTCAGTCTTCTGTAATACATAATTTATGGTCAATTATTTTGGTGTAGTTGACATATGATCGGATATCTTGTAATTCCTCTAGTATGTCAAATATTTTGGCATAACTGAATGGAGAAAGAGTGACGATCTGCTTGATTCTTTGATTTCCTTAAATTATGTTTAACTGTACGTTGATGAAGGAATGTAGTTGTATGTAGATTCTTGTTCTGTACTGGTTGTGTGTGTATCTGAATGTAGATTTGTATTGGTTGTGTGTGTAACTGAATGTAGATTCTTGTTCTATACTGAACGTGTCCATAAATCTATATTTTAAATCTGTATTGAAATGTAGATTTTTTGGATTCTGTATTGAATGTGTCCACAAGCTTTTATTTTAAATTTGTATTGAATGTGTCCACAAGCTTGTATTTTTAATCTGTATTGAATGTGTCCACAAGATTGTATTTTAAATATGTATTGAATTTGTCCACAAACTTGTATTTTAAATCTGTATTGAATTTGTCCAAAAAATAGCTTACGTAGTACCACAAATTACTTTATCATGTACCAGAAAATAGCTTACGTAGTACCACGAAATAGCTTAATTAGTACCACGAATTAGTAATATATAATACCACGAATTGCTTTTTCTTGTATCACAAATTACATTAACTGGTACCACAAATTACTTTATCTAGTACCACAAAATAGCTTACACAGTACCACGAAATAGCTTAATTGGTACCACAAATTAGTAATATATAATACCACAAATTTCTTTTTCTTGTACCACAAATTACATTAACTGGTACCGTAAATTACTTTATGAGGTACTGATGTGACTAGAAATATACACATCTAGTATGCTTAATTGTCTACGATTTGGTATATTTTGATGGATAAATTGATACATATGCTACCTAATCGTATATTTGTGTAAATGTAGGAAAAGGTGAAGAAATCAAGCTAAAATGATGAAAGAAGGAGTAAAGTTGAAGAAAAGAAGAAAAAATCGGAATCAAAGACACATGTTGCTCCTTTCTCCTCAAATTTATATATGTTCTATCCAAATTTTTGAAATGTGGTACATAGAAAAGTTGTAGATCTTTGAGTTATCTTCGCGTGGACAGCTGATTCGTCGAATTCGGAGTTCGTATGAGAAAGTTATGGCCAAAATACGAAACTCGCCAGAAAACGTTAAAAATCCACGATCGATCGGCAAAAATCAGCGATCGATCGCCGATACATTCTGCCTGAAAAATAAAGGCTGGCGATCGATCGCCAGCCAGCGCCGATCGATCGCCAGAAGAGTTTTGGAAAGCTTGAATTCTTGATTTCTTTCCTTCCTATATGGATTCTAACCTACCTCCTAGCCTCCCTACATATAGAACTCGAATTTCAGACTTGAAATCATCTAGATAGTTAGAGTAGAATAATTTTAGATTAGTTTTATATTTTCTTTTCAATTTTGTTGAAGAACGGCTATGAAGATTGAAGCGAAGGCGGGATTGACACCTCGACGAGCGGAGATCGGATTAGTTTTCTTTCCCTTGTTTTTATTTATAGTTTTGTTTTAATTATGTGTAGCTAGTCTTAATTCTTGGTTGAGGAAGACATAACCTTGGATTTATTTATCTTGGGGAGATTCATACGCTTTTGTTTATCGATTTTATTGAATTCATTGTTTTTCTGATTTTGTTGATATGATTGATGTTTGTTTATTGGATTGACAACCTAATAACTTGCATATAATCTATTGCTAATTGGATATCAAATAAGAGATTGTTTGAGTAATCTAATTGAAGAAGCAACTAAGATCGATAATTGCCTGCTGTTGGTGTTATTAAATTCTTAGAGAAAACCATTGACTAAATTATATAAACCGCTTGTGTTTATGTTGTTTAGATTCATCGCTCACTAGTTTTGAATGATGTCATGATTTTAATCTTGAATATGCATATAGAGATTGATTGATTGGTGAAAGTTAAATTAGAACGCTTGGACTAATTGACTATGAATAAGGTGAGGGAGGAATTAGATTTCCAATTGATGAATATTCAAGTAAAATTGAGTCTTTTGTGAATCGATGAAATAGATGATAATATCCAAGGTAGAGTCGACCGATACCAAGAATCGCTTTCATTAGTTAATCTTTGTTTTTAATTTTCATTAGTATAATTCAACCTCACAACCCCATCCTTTATTATTCTTTTGTTTTGATTTTCATTAACACAAAGATTCACACCTCCTCGTGGGATCGATCCCTACTCACGCTACTACATTATTGTTATCAATCTTTAGGATAGAGTGGGGTTAATTTGAGCGTACACGATAAGCGCTACCAGGTACCACAAAATAGCTTACATAGTACCACAAAATAGTTTATGTAGTACCACAAATTAGTATATATAATACCACATTACTTTTTCTTGTACCACAAATTACATTAACTGATACTACAAACACTTTATCAGGTACTACAAAATAGCTTACATAGTACTATGAAATAGCTTACGTAGTACCACGAAGCTTAATTGGTACCACAAATTAGTAATATAATTACTTTTTCTTGTACCACAAATTATATTAACTGGTACCACAAACTACTCTATCCGGTACCACAAAATAGGTTGCGTAGTACCACGAAATAGCTTAATTAGTACCACAAATTAGTATATATAATACCACAACTTACTTTTTCTTGTACCACAAAATAGATTAATTGGTACCACAAATTACTTTGTACCATGAAATAGCTTACGTATTACCACGAAATAGCTTAATTTGTACTACAAATTAGTATATATAATACCACAAATTACTGTTTCTTGTACCACAAAATAGATTATGTAGTATCATAAATTAGTTATGTACAAGTGTATGACATGTTATATACAAATATTTGTAAACATATCAAATTATATATATCATTATTAGATATACTAAATATATGATAAAACGGTACTAAATGTAGATATACTAATTTGATATATTTGTAAACATATCAAATTATATATATCATTATTCGATATACTTTGTAAACATATTAGTATATATAATACCACAAATTATTTTATCTGGTACCATAAAATTGTTTATTTAGTACCACATAATAACTTATGTAATACCATAAATCAGTATATGATACCACAAGTTACATTATCTGGTACCACAAATTACTTTATCTGGTTATACAAATAGCTTACACAGTACCACGAAATAGATTAATTATACCACAAATTAGTATATATAATACCACAAATTATTTTTTCTTGTACCACAAAATTACATTATCTGGTACCACAAATTATTTTATCATGTACCACAAAATAGCTTATGTAGTACCACGAAATAACTTAATTAGTACTACAAATTAGTATATATAATACCACAAGTTACTTTTTCTTGTACCAAAAATTACATTATCATGTACCAAAAATTACTTTATATGGTACCACAAATAGCTTGTATAGCAAGAGTTTTCATTCCCCAATGCAAAACAAACATTTTCATTCCCTACGATTTTTTTCAATACAAACAGGAGCTATATTCAGTCAATAACAACAACATTTTTCAATAAAAAACAAAAACAACATTTTCATTCCCCAATACAAAAGAGCAGCAACACTTTCATTCCCAGCGGCATTTTTTCAATACAAAAAACAACAGTTATATTCGGTTAATAACAACAGCATTTTTTCAACACAAAATAGAACTTACGTTTTTTACTTAGAAATCACAATGCATCAACACTTTCATTCCCCAACTAAAACATCTCATATTCATCTCCTAAAATGGTGGCAGCTATGTGACCATGATATTCATCAAATGCTACAAATATTCACATATGGCCAAAAATCTATGTTATCTTGTGTGAATGCATTTGTCCATAAGCACACAAACACACCACAATCAGTGGCGCCAAACTTTTTGTTGTCGGCTGAAACGACATTCAACTTCTGCTTTTCGGATAGGATATCCAAGCGTACATATGATGTAGTCGCACATGAACTTTGCCCGAAAAAGATTTGAATTAATTCAAAAAGTCTTTGATGAAAATTATATAAATTTTATGTTACAAACTAATAACATAAACCTACAAAGAGCTTGGCAAATTCTTTTGATTGGGCTGACCAAGACGAGTTCATATGTACAAATTTGCCATTAACGGTGTCCAATACTAGCAAAAACCAATGAAACTTAATGTGCAAATGCATCAAAATGTATCGGCATTCATTGAGAACATCAGCAGTTAGTTCTTCAAGAACTTTACGACAACTTCGGTTTAATGAGCTTACAAATTCTTGAGTGTCATTCAACAACAACTTTCGATCTTTTGTCCTCGAAGGAACTTTTCTTTGGAATTCAGCCTATTACAAAAAAAAATTATTAATTTAATATATGACACAATCAACTAACATTTGAATGAATTACCTGAACAATGGTATTTAGAACCCATATTTTCAGACAGCTGCCATTTTTAACAAAATTTCTAGCCAAAATAGTTAGGTGTGCATTAATCACAACATCCATCAACCCTCTCCCAAACAACAAGTCACACAATGCCTCCCTAGAAACCATTGAACCCGGACTCCTCCATGAATATGTCTTACAAAATTAAATTATTTCAACACATAAGAACTTGTACACAATAATGCTATTCTTAAAACTTGAGCACATTTAAAATAATTACGTCAAATATGATCCACACAAAAAGGTATCCACGATTTTTCTTTCTTTGTCAGAAATTGACGTTTGTCCACAGTATTCCAAACACCCTTCATCAATTTGATGTGCCTCCTCAACCGAAGCTTGAGCTATTAGTATCATTGCTAATTCTGTATTCTCCTGAAATACGAGATCGTTACAAGTACATCATAGAAAACACTACATACTACTAGATATTGTAAGACACAAAAATACCTCCTCAATCATGTTATCTTTAATCTTCTCCTGGGCTAGTCTCTTTTTCTTCTTCATAGATGTTGTGGAAGGAGGTGTCACAAAGTCTTTTTCCTTACCCTTCTGTTTCCTGTCTTGCCTACTGATGACACCACGAGCAATAGAAGAAATGTTAGCTTTTGAATTCATTTGCTCCTCCCTTTCAGCACCGCTTTCACCATGTTCCTCAATATTATAATCAAGTTTATCTTGACTTGGACCCCTCTCAACATCAAAATCTGGAATAATCTTTTCAAAATTTTGAACAGTGTCACAAAAATCAACTTTAAGGCTATCCTTTTCAATAGGACGATCATCAGATCCCTCGACACGAACTTCATCAGCAGTTTCAACATCATTTAAATTTTTTCACGCGTCCTCTTCCAAATTTTCAATCGAAACAACTTTACATTCGACATTTTTCCCCTCTTCCCCTCCGAAACATTCATTTCACCATCCAAATTCTTCAAAGGAAACATACTCTTCAGTTGTTTAATCTCTTCCTCTTGTGCCTTGATTATCGCATCAAACCTCTTCATTTCAGCCTGCATTTATTTCATATGATAAAAGAATACAAATACAAATATTTAACAACAGTCCAAATCTTTTCATATATATTTATTTCACAATTTGTATCACATATATTTTATACCTCAATATGAAAGTCATTGATACGGACAAGTATCCTCTCATCAGGTAAAATGTACATAGTATGAACTTGTTCATAATTACACTATCAGTGTTGATTAATATAAATAATGCAAGTACGTAAAAATATTTCAAACCTTGTTCTTGGTTATTGTAAGAAACATCGCAGAAGCGGCATCAAGATTGTTGGGAATTTTGGAGTCAAGCCAAGGAAAAAATCTTGGAAACATTTGCAGTGCACATGGTTTTCCAAGTGATGGAATTTGTTGAGCCTTAAACGCATGTTGCGTTTAATGCGTTAAATTATCCCCGGTTAATCTTTGAGTTTTGATGATCAACAAAACTTGCATTTGTTATACTAATATGTCTACTTAGTGTACATGGTTATATTGATAAATTGGTTGGGAAGACCAATGGAAGAGAACCCAAGTTATACAATAACATATGCGAGTTCATAGGACAAGCGGTGATTTTTATCAAGGAATCTATTGAGCTTGGACGAGAAGGAATGACATCTATGAACAACCAATTTAAGTGTTCAACATGTGTGGAATGATGTTGGAACAATTTCTTATGATGGGATGAAGACCCACAAACCAATGGTCCGTTGGTGGGCAAACTCGTATATAAGCCAATTGGAGCGTAGTGCAATGTTTTGATTATATCTCTTGGCTCGATGCTTCGAACAAGGTGAATCCAAATAGGTTGGAAAGCAAACTCAATATGCTAGATTTCATATTCGAACATCTCAGTCCAATTCGGATTGCATCATTGAGCAAAATGTCATGGAAGTCATAACAAGTGCAGATTGTAGCAAGGTTTGAGCGACTGTAGCATTTTGGGCATAACTTCTTCATACCTTAATGAAATGCAATACCATTTTGTACACACCTAGATAAGAGGAATATCTACAACTTTCATGTTTACCACTTTTCCCAGAAATGAGCTTAAGATGGTCGAATAGTGTAAAGTTTGAGAGTGCTGAAATCTGGCAGATCACCTCAGGCGATCCGGGCCATCACCTCAGGCGATCCGAGCCATGTTGCGCACCATCGACTGAAGCGATGGCACGGTGGGCACGCTGGCGATCAGATCGCCCCAGGCGATGGTCAACCTCGCCCCAGGCGATCCAGAATGCTTCCTAGGCCATTTTTTTGAAGGGCGATCGCCCCAGGCGATGCACGGAACGCCCGAGGCGATCCAGAACTTTACCTACGGCCTTGTTTATCATTGATGATCGCCCCAGGCGATGGGGAGATCGCTCGAGGCGATCTGGGCCAGATTTGACCGTTAAAGGGTGGCGATGGAGATCGCCCGAGGCGATGTCCGAGGCGATCGAGGCGTGATTCAAGCCTTATGTGTAGCAACGGCTAGTAGGAGCATTGGGGGCCTCCTACACTATAAATATGGATCTTTTGGAGCTTTTTGAAGGCAAGAAACAAGACTATAAACTACAAGAAAGCCTTGATCAATTCAAATTACTTTAGCATTGCAAACTTCATACATTTGTGTGTATTGGAGTTTGTAATTCATTTCTTGTTGTGTGAGTTTTGATTCTTTGTATTGGTACACCTTGAAGGTGTTTGATTGAGTTTCTTGTAAAGGTCCTCCAACACCAAAGCAAGTTGGAAAATTGTAAAGTCGCCAACAAGTAAAGTTGGTGCATGTGTTGTGGCTATCCTTGGAGCCCTTAAGGCCAAGAAGACTCGTGAAGAGTGTTGGTAGCTCGTGAAGAGCTTTGTGTACTCGTGAAGAGTATTGTGCTCGGGAAGAGCTTTGTAAACTCGGGAAGAGTTGTTGTGTGGCTAACTTGGAGCCCTCAAGGCCAAGATCTATTGTTCTAGTGGAACCTCGGTTGGAGGTTATCTAACCGGGAAGAGGAGACGTAGGCGATTCATCGGCGAACTTCTATTATTTTATTCTTTGCATTTATCGATTGACTAAAGGCTTCCGCAAGCGCAAAATATTTTATTTTTACAAACTCATTTTAAAACGCTAAAGTAGCCAAGGAATCTCATTCACCCCCCCTCTTCGATTCCAACAGAATTCGTTCATACACCCATGCCTAAATTTAAAATATATTCATAAGTATAATGTAGAAATAAAAGTATATGTCAAATCAAATTACCATCAATCCAACTATGCAACCATCAAAATATTTCTTTCTTGCCACATTCCCTTCACTTTTGGGTCCATACCTCAATATTTTTTCATTCAAAAACCTATATGCAGCATTCCCCCATGCATAGTCGCACATCCTAAGGTCATCAACATAAGGCAGTAGGAATCGAGGTGTGCCACAATGGCTTTTAGAAAATAATTTACAATTGGAAACTAAATAACATACAGTTTTACAAAATCTTCAACATCGATATCATCTTCCTTATCAACTAATAAATAAAGTTTCTCTGCGATATTTCCTCGTTTAACAATACTTACTTTTCCTCCAAAGTGTCTTTTCACAATATCAGATTCCAAAGATATATCTAGATCAATGTATCGCCTATATCTTTCAGCCGCACCACTATAGAAAATTCATCTGAATTAAACGGGATAGCTACTTTATCACTAAATACGAAAGCATCCAAACATGGGTTATAAGTATGAATGACTGCCTCCACTCTCACAAAACTAATTGGAATTTTAGGCATTTCAAAATAATGAAACATGGGGTTTGCTTCAAACCGGAAAGTTGTCTCAAACCCATTTTCGATTTTAATTTTGCAATCGTGCTTTGGAAAAATGAGGGTGAACAACGACTAAACAACTCGTACTGCCTTGGAACTCTTTCAGTGTTTGAAGAAGACTCCATAACTGCATGCAATACAACGCAATATTTTGCAAACATATAAATATAAATACAATAATCAGAAACACAACATAAGTCAAGTTTAATGAGCCAATGATCCATAAATTACGAAGTCGTTTCATAACAAATACATTACACAACAAATGAAAACCTTAATTACACAAAAAAGGCATTTCACGACAAAGTCATTTCCACAACTAAAGAACGATAATCAGTTTAAGATGCAGAGACAGAAACATGAATATGCTTGGAGATTATTTTATGAACTTACCACTAATTTCTCCCTATGCATCCCATCTCACTCGAAATTGTTTACTCCACATAATTGATTAGTGGTATACCCAATAGGAGCAGAAGCATCCAGGGGCGGATCTACAGTGTGGGCTGAGGTGGGCTTCAGCCCACCCAGCCCTGCCAAGAATTATTATATATATATATATATTTTATCTAAGATTAACGTGTGAAAGTGTGTGGTCCAGGTGGTAGAGATGTAAAATGCTAGTGTTAGGTTGCGAGTTTGAAACTCAGCAAGCTCAATTTATAATATATAAAACATTTGGATTTTCATTACATAATATTTATTTATTTAAACAAAATTTAATTTTAAAATTATTTTTAAAAAGAAGTTAATACTTATTTGTCCCATTTTAAAGCTTATTTTTAAAAAATATATAGATATACATCATTTTTTTTTTGCAAACTCTAGTTTTTTTAAAAAAATATTTGGTATATTTTTTTTCTATCTAATATCAAACCTATCGTATATTATTAATTTGAAATTTAGATTAAATGGATTATGAAATATTTATACAGAAGATTGAGAATTAAATGGTGAGTAAAACTTATGCATGTAGAGAAAGATAAAATAATAGCTGACGAGTATACGACCGAACTCCCACAATGGGGTTGTCGCATCCTTCACCCTCGCAGTATCTTTGCCTCCAGCCCCCCCCCCCCCCCCAATATAAAATTCATGGCTACGCCCCTGGAAGCATCATTCCATCTCACTCGAAATTCAATCCTTACGCATCTGGTATTGACTACATCACGTGCTGCCTAACTTAATACAAGCTACAATTCTTTGTTTTTCACAAGGATCAGAAACCCAAAATATATTCTCAGTTTATCAGATTTGGAACTCCGTTAATCTCTCAGAAAACCAGTCACCAATATGCTTAATCAAAGCATAAGATTTGTTATACCCAAGAATCTAAAAAAAATGTTCAATTTCTTCTCAGAAAACATCATTTCATCAAAAGAAAAAAATTAGGTTATACCATTTGAAAACTTACCAAGATGTTCAATCGAAAGCTCCATTCTGAAATGGTATGTGAAATCGCTGTAATGAGGGCACCAAATCTGGGGAAGACGTGCTTTAAACGTAGAGAATTCGATGAGAGCAATTTGGAGAGAAAATGTTGCGTAAAGATGGAAGTGAGGAGGAGAGAATTTAGGTTGAAAATGGGTGAAAATTGGGGTATTAAGGGTATTATAGTCAATTGGTTACCATGGGATTTCAAAATAACTTTTTGGCATAAGTGGAGAGTGCAGAGCTTAAATTATTTACTTAGGTACTGGTCTTTGAAATAAAGTTGGATTTGGGGATTTTGTCATAAGTTTCCCTACTTAAAAACATATCCACATATAAAATATATTTGAAAATTTATTTAAAAATGGTGATTTCTGTAATTAATTAATCAAAACAAAACAAATTATTTAATATTTAACACAATAAGAATATTTCTATTTATATTTGTGTTATCTTCGTTTCATTCAGATTATATATGATTAAAAAGTTATAGTAGATAATATTATATTATTATAGATAAAAATACAATGGTATTTTTTGGGCTTGGTCAAGAAATGGGTCCATCCATAATGAAACCAAAGAATCTCAATAAAACCTTTTTCAAATCCATTTTCGCAGTAAAGTTAAAACCTTGACGCCGTCACAGTTGCCTCATCGGCCATCGCTGCTTTTTCTATTACCGTAAAATTAAGGTCAGTTTTATACTCTGTTTTTATTGCCTACATGTTATTCAACGTGATTTGATGATTTAGGAATATGAGTGATCAAGGTTATATTTTGAAAGGGCTTCGATTCCGACGTTACTCACCAATCACCAATGAATTTAGGAATTTTATCGAGTGAACAAAAATCAATAACATAAAAATTAAACATAATGTCATGATAAACATCCAAGTTAATCGTGATTGTTAAAGTTTGTAATCTAGGAATTTTATCGAGTGAACAAAAGTCAATGACATAAAAATTAAAATAATGTAATGATGAACATCTAAGTTAATCGTTACTGTGTTAAAGTTTGTAATCTAGGAATTTTATCGAGTGAACAAAAGTCAATAACATAAAAATTAAAAATAATGTCCTTATGAACATCCAAGTTAATCGTTACTATTAAAGTTTGCAATCTTTGTTTTGAGATATATACTATCTTAATCTCCTACTCATTTCTTTGCAATCTTAATACCAGAAAACAGAAAAACTAGGCAAAACTCTTTATTCACCCAATACCAATGGAGAATGGCCAAAAAATCAACTATTCAAGTAGCATAATAACATTTGGTCTGCAAATTTATCTTGGAATCACACCATTCATCCAGAACCCATCAATCCTACCAAGTTCAACTTTTACCAAAACCAACAATTACCACAATTGTCCACAACCCTAAAAACTCTAAAACCCAAAACCCTAAAAGCCCTAAGACTAAATATGTGCGAAACTGGTATATAGTCCAAAGGCTGAACATGTTCATTAAGCCTTGAACCAGTCTAGCCAATGAGTATGTCCGCCCCAGCATATAAGCCGCCTCCTGGTCCATGCAGGTCAAATTGCTATGTGTATAAGAGCATGTGAGCAGCTTTTTTTATTTTCCTGTGCTCAATTGTGTGTTGGAATGCTAATATGTATTGTTTATTATGCTTCCTTTTGAAATCTAGCATTATGTATTGATTTACATGTATTGTTTGTTTGTTATTATAGTTTTTGTGCTTACTGATGTCAATTCAATGGTTGTCTTTAAGTTTGCACGACGGGTTTATGTCACTGTTGTTAAACATACATTTTTTAGGTGACGATCCAAATGAAGTCAACGAATAAATAGAATATATTGAGGAATTCAGATATCTATTTTTCACTTACATTATGAAATATACCAAATCACTGTAATTAACAAAGTGGATGTTCAAGTTTTCTTGAATGCCTCCTATTATTGATGTCGTGGTCCTATTTGGGAGTTGAAGAAGAGTCGGTGACAATTTATCCTGTAGTATCACTAATAGACACTTTACCTCCATGCAGTTTTCAAAATAGACAGTTTACCCTATGACTTGCAAAACATAGCACACTGCCCCTTACGTTGATGAGTGTTTTGCAGGAAAAATTTGGGAACTAACCTTAAAAAAAATTAAAATTAAAATACGACTCTTCCCAGTGTTAGAATAACAATGGGGAGGTCATGCTTTTTTAAAAAAAAAAAATTAGGGGAGGTTAGTTTCTTAACTGTCCTGTGCTTTGTACCTATTCACAAACGGCTAAGCTGCCTATTTTCAAACCACATGGTTGTAAGCTGCCTATTTCGAAAACCATAGAGAGCTCGTTGCCCAAAACCCTATGGAAGAAACATGTTTACAGTTTTCTGTTTCTTTAAAACAATAAATAGAAACATCACAAAAACAGAAATATTTGGGTGTTATTCAAGACGAGGGCATTGTGGCGTGCAAACTTTTAAGAAAGAAATTTTAATGTTGTGATCCAATGGCGTGATGAGAATTGGCTGCATTGTTCTTCTTTTGTTTCAAGTAGTAACACGTGCATAGCCTTCTGGAAATGATATGACAAATCCAAAGAACTTTGCAAGCCACACCTAAAAGTAATTAATGTATTGAAGTTCATTGTCAAATGTGATGTACAAGTTTTCATTTAGTTTGAGTTTCATCACACAATTTATTAGCTCATCCATCATTCTAAATATCAAATCGACCTCAATTTCTAGTGAGACTTTTGCCCATATTAAAATTGCAGAACTTGCAATGTGTGAAACTTCATACCCTTTCACTTTTAAATGTGTGTTATTGTTGTATGTAACTACAATTTTTTTTGGACATTCTGATATTTACTATTGTTCAGATCAAATGGCACCAAATACTCCCACAAGATCCTGTATTGCCATAGAGAAGATAGAAGCTTTTGACGCAGCAAATGGCAAACCAGGATCCAAACTTGACATTAAGGTCTCCCCAGTAGCCAATGAGCAGACCAGATTTAAAGTCGAGATGTTAGCCCAAGAGCATAGAGTCCCAAATGTATATCGAGCTCCATATCAAGGAGATGATGAAAATCCCTTCTGGGAAGTCATTACTGGATTTGCAGCTGTCGCTGGATGCATAGCAAGCATTTATGTGGTGTATAAGGTTGGCAAATTCATGGACAGAAGCTCAGAAGCCTTAGAGAGCCTTGCAGATGCAATGAAGGTGTGGAGGGATTCAGGATTTGCTCCGCTAGTGAATATCAAAGAAATTAAACTCTACGAATCACTCTATGAAGTAGGAGAATTTAGTTGGTTTGGTGCTTGATCCCAGGAATGACGAGAAGAAACATAAGACTTATTGACAAGCACTTGCAAGGGCAATATATTTCTAAGAATATTGGGATTATTATCTTTTAAGTAACCACTATGAAGCCATATATTATTTAGAAGCCATTGTCAACCTTCTTTATATATTATCTTTGTCTACAGAGTCCGTGGCAATTTATATAGTATGGTATCTGTGAGGGCCCGATCCTAATGTGGTGATTAATTACCACACAATGATTAATTTGCGTAAACAGCGGAAGATTTGTTTCAAATGTTCTGTCAAATGGGCCTAAAAAATTTTCGCTTTTAGGTGATACATATATAATGATACTAAAAATATGTAATTCTATTTCCAATTCAATATGTTGCTCATCACATAAACAAGTATATAACCAACCAGTAGTAGAATACTTAAAATACAGATACTCGGGCATACCCCGGTAATTTAAAATGTAATTAAAAGTAATCTAACAATTACTAGGACTCAGAACTTAAAACATAAACCTGAACTCGATCTCACGGAGCTCTGGTATTCATCGATGCTTCACCTCGAGCATCCGCGGTATGTCCACATGTACCACCAGTCATGCACATACAACAAAGACATGACAGCCCCCCGCGAAGGGGGTCAGAACCCAGTACGAGAAATAAATAAATCATGTCAAGAGTGACAAAGTATCATGCAATGCATACCATGTATGAATGTGATGTATGTGGGTATAAAGAATTGAATCTCAAGATATCAATATCGGAGTCCAAAGAAAGGTATCATCAATCAATATCAGCTCGAGCAGAGGGTGACAGCACACACATCTTTGCGCTAGGAGAATCATCATGTGTTGTGCTCGTCGTCCCTCGTGTCTAGGTCCGGTAGCAACGCGCGTGACTACAGTCACTACCTATACTGTTTGTCATCGTCGTGCCCGTCGTCCCCGACACTCAGAGTAAATCAACTCAATCATCTTCATGGATATAAAAGAAGTGGATAGATCAATATGATATGCCCATGAATCATGTATGCATCATATGACATATGCAACTCATTATGTCATGTAATCTCATGTGAAAATCAATACATATCATGTAATTCACATATCATGTACTACAATGTATCTCAACATGTCATATAGTCACATAAGAATCATATAGTGATAATTAAATCATATAAATCAATTAATGACATGTAAAATCACACAATAATATCATTACACGTCTTCGTCAGACATCATGATAAAACTCAGTTCTACGTACCTCATAACCCAAGCTAATCTACCGATTACTCCTCAAATCAACCCTGGAATCTATTAACATGGTCATGTAAATTTCAAATGACACTAAGTGTTCAAATAATGCATTGAATCAAACCTAACTTATAAATATGACCCTTATCGATTTTATTACATTTTCAGCCTGACCCATTTACGTAGAAAAATCGCTATAATTACATACAACATCAAAACGACTCGTTTTCAGTGCTCACAGTTCAAAAACTCAAAGGAATTCATTTCTTATCCGATAATGTCTAGCAGTTTCCTTCGTCTAAAAGTTGTTTAAGCACTAAAAGTGTAGACTTTAAAAATATGTTTTCCAGCCTGAGCGGTTTTAGTAAAATCGTCATAACTTTTTCATTTTAAATTCAAATTGGGTGATTCTAGTGGCAAATTACAGCCAACTCGAAGTACTCCAATTCTTATTTCTAGACATTTTTTCCGGAATTCCTAGCCACATATGCTCAGGAATCCAAAGAACACACTGCATGGGTATCTTCACCCACATGCAGGACATAGATTGAGCACTTAAAGTATAAAATTCATAACTAATTGAAATTGAGTCTGATTTAAGTCCTATTTTTTTTTTAAATTCAATACAATGAAAATATCTACAATTTATATTTGAAGACCGTCAACAAATTCGAAAGGAAAATATGTCAAAAGTTTGGAATTCTACAATGCATGTGCATTTACAGTACATGCAGAGTCATATGTGGCACTCTTTAGTGAAATGAGCATATCTCACTCATTTCAAGTCCAAATTGTCTCACATTTTAACCACAGAAAGACAACGTAATTATCTATAACTTTTATTTAGAACTCTAAGTCAAATTCAAAAACTAAGTAAATTGAAAATTCAAACCCATCTACTGCATGCAACATTATTTTCTGCAAATACATAGAGATAGCAACTCTATGTCTTTTCATACTGGGTTATTGCTCACCCCCTCTGGTGCAATTATCTTCTTTTGTGTGGGTTTGTAACTAGGTTAGGAAGTGATGGCATTTATGGAGAGTTTGGATTCAGAGTTACGGCTGTGGACGCACGTGTCGTCATCATTTTGAAGTATGAAGTCGCCTCAGTCTACTTTTTATATGTATGCATACTCGTATTATGGAGATTATCTTTCAGGATAAATTATTTAAATTTTTTGAAATTTTAATTGTTGTTAAAATGTTTATTTTCTTTGAAGGATTTTAAATTTTTGACATGTATAATTGTGAAATGAGTAACGGGTTATCTGAATTGTAGTGCCTCGACTATTATAAATTATATGCTACTCTATTTTGATATTATATAAAATAATATCGAGTATATTTTTAAAATGGAATTTTTGGGCCTGCGTCATAACAAATTTTAAATTATATTTTCCGCTGCAGAGTTAAACGGTAATTTAATTAATAACTGCATGATTATCGGTGTGAGTCGAGGTCCCCACACATATAGCATCACAAATCAGTACATTTGGTATCACAAATCAGTATATTGTTGGGAATGCCCTAAGACATGTCATTAGATGATTGTTTATGGCATACAATGTATTATGATTTTTATAAATGTCAAATCATTATTATATATTATTCGAATAACTGTGCAATATGAATTGATATATAAGTTAATGTCCTTAGAATAATATTGTATTATTCTTAAAGATTGTCCCTAGTCAAGTATTATCATAAATCAGGATAATGATAATACATTGAGACTAGTATGTTTTGATTGATGAATTAATTCATGGATATGAGATATCAAATCAACACATGGGTACATGTTAGAGAACAATGTACTGGACAGACCCACCATGAGAATGCTACATTGATAGTTATATGAGTGTCATAAGCAATTCTCATAGTGATAATAATGTATGTAATCCTTTAGACTTGAGATCATCAGAGATCCCAACATAAGGAGTTATGTATCTTGATATTGTCAAACGTTACCTGTAACAGGGTAAACTATAAAGGCAACTATTGGATACACTACGAATTATGTAGAGGGATGTTGATTGATCAAGATAGGATTTGTCCCTCCTATATAACAGGAGAAGTGTTTGGGCCCTTGATCAAGTAAGACTAAAATGCATGGCCGTGCTCGAATGAGTCGATATGTGATATCGAGATTATTCGTTTATTCTAGTTCTACTTGGGGATCAAGAAATAGAGATTGAATATACGAGTGTGACTATTCCATGACTCGTGTTCAATCTAAACACATGGACAAAGGGATTAAGTTACATGGTTAATATTATCACAAGTTCTAAGGTTATGTCGAGGCAAAGACATTCTTGTAATTTGGGTAGCCTTGATGTGTTGCTAGACACCGCTCATTGCTTGTGACATAAAATGTGATTTTATGTCACTGCCAACATTGCAAGATCCTATCGGGTCGCACAAAAGATTAAATCGATAAAGGAAATTAAATTCATTGGATGAATTAATTAATTAAAAAGAGTCTTAATTACATAATTATAAGATTTAATTAAATCATGGGTTTGGGCCCATAAGGCTTTGTGAAAGCCTTTAATTAAATCATATATAATTTGATAACAAGGTGAATAATTAGATTAACACTTCATATCAAAACCCTAGCCACAAAAAGATGAAGCTCTCGGCCACCAAGCTCTCGGCCACCATCTCTCGGCCGCCGGCTTGATCCTTTTTGTTTTCCGGCCATCGTCATTCGATTTAGAATCGTGTGTGGTTATTGATCCGGTTTAAGAACGAGTCTAGTAACTTGTTCTTAAATCCCCTTTCGATTTGATCGTGTGGATACCGTAGAGGCAAGACCTTTGGAGGTGTTGCTCGTGACTCACGGATTTGGCATCGTATCTGCTTCAAACACGCTACAAGGGTGAGACTCTTATTAACTCTATTCCGATATGACCACTTTGTATAGATCCGCGGTTCTAGTAATCCAAAAATTTTAAATTCCGCTGCGTTGTATGCTTGTTGGATTACTAACAGTGGTATCAGAGCCGTGTACAAAGCTCATATCGGATTTATGTGGTTAATTGTTTAATCATATTTAGATTTGTATTGCATGCTAATAAAACTGTATATAATCATATATGATATGAGTAAATCGAGTTTGTGTAATTATCGTAAAATTATATTTGATATAATTGAAGTTTATTGTATACGATACATGAAGGCGCAAAACCGAGCCCATAGCATGAGATGATTCGGCCACCACCATCACAAATGACACACGGCTGCCACATGAGGGCTAGGGTTTTTGAACCCTTGGCTCGAGATGGTTTAGCCGTTGTGGCTAATAATTGTGCATGGAAGTGTCGAAACATGGCTAGGGTTTAGAACCCTCCTCTTGGCTCGAAAATGTTTGATTATCGGCGCATGACTCACGATAAATGGGGGGTGACGGCTAGGGCCACATGAGGGCTAGGGTTTTCGAACTCATTGGCTCGAGATGGTCAAGCCGTCAACGTCATGAATCGTGCATGAAAGGCCGAGAACTAAAACAAAATTTTGAACCATTGTGGCTCGTGACGGCTAGGGTTTCGAACCCTAATGGCTCACGGCTGCTGTCCAAGATTATTAGGGTTTCGAACCCTCATGGTTGGACGTGGACTTTAGGGCTAAGGTTCCGTGACATGTGATGTCTCGTTCGTACGATAATTTCATAAAATTTATTTTACAGTTTTAATTAGAATTAAATTTTAAAATGTTTAGAATTTAATTAATTAATTGTTATAGCATGTTATATGTGTTGTTTGAGCATGGTGCATGGTTATAGCCCTATGACCTATTAGATAGGATTTTGTGAATGTTTGTAATTTAATACGGCCTGCGTGTCGTGCCTTCTCTATTTTCCTAAATGGTATCCCTCCCCTACGATCCCCTCGAATGTGACTCGAGGAATTCTCTATATCTTGTAAATGTTATATAGTATAGATTTTTTTATTGATGGAGATCAATGAAGATGGACAAAGGTGCCGGGATGAGGAGGCCATTCACAAAATGGGAGCCAAAGAGGTGCTTGGAGAAGTTACCTTAGGTTGACCTTTAGGATTTTCTCATTGGCTTGAGAAAATCATTAGTTGGGGCTATAACCATGTTTACTTTATGTTGATGTATGAGATGCATATTTACTATTTTTATTTAATATTGATGCTTATATATATATATATATATATATATATATATATATATGTAGATATGTATATATTCATATATGTACTGGACATATTTTCAATATTAATAAAATCATGAGATCAATAAATCCCTCTTATAATATTAAGTTTAAGATGCCTTCCAATTAAAAATACTCGTCAAGACTTCGATTGAACATGTGTGGGTTTGCCAAAGCAAAACACCGTGACAATCTTAGTAAGGCGCGAAAGGATAAAAGTGATATCCGTATTATTTTAAAATTGGATTCGACTTAACTAGCGTTATCTCAACAGGATTGGGAACCTAGAGGCATGGGGTTGGAAAATAATTCATTAGATGAATTTGAACAAAGTGTTGTTCGTCCAACCATCCAAGAATTACATGTGATGTAATTGACAAAGTGTTGTCTACCTAAATAACCGAGTCTTGGGCGATTAGCCAAAGCTAACTCAAGATTAAGTGAAATATGGATCTTGGCCCACTAAAGTTTTTGAGGGTTGATAATTTTAAACAAAATAGTGGGAGTGTCATTTAATATAAGACCATATGAAATGATTAAAATCATAAACTTATTTTACATATTTATATTGTAGATATCCATGGCAACTAACAACGTCACAAGCACATTATCATTGCAATCGGTCCTTGAGAAGGACAAACTTAATGGGACAAATTTCCTAGACTGGTATAGGAATTTGAGGATTGTCCTCAAACAAGAAAAGAAGCAATATGTCCTTGAGGAACCCTTACCTGCTGAGGAACCTCCCTCGACGGCTGCTAAAGCCGATAAAGATGCTTACAAGAAGCATCAAAATGACGCACTTGATGTTGGGTGCCTTATGCTTGCCACCATGAACTCTGAGCTTCAGAAGCAACATGAGGAAATGGAGGCGTTCGATATGATCGAGCATCTAAAGCAACTGTACCAACAACAAGCAAGACAAGAGAGGTATGACGTCTCTAAAGCGTTGTTCTAGTGTAGAATGGTAGAAGGAAGTCTAGTTGGAACTCATGTACTCAAGATGATTGGGTATATTGAGAATCTGGAGAAGCTGGGTTTTCCTTTGGACCAAGAGTTGGCCACTGACGTGATCTTGCAATCGTTGCCTGAAAGCTTCAGTCAATTTGTCTTGAATTACAATATGATTGAAATTGAAAAGACTCTACCACAGTTACTTGGCATGCTTAGAACTTTTGAAGCAAATAGCAAGAAGTCTAAGCCTACAAATGTTCTTATTGTGAATAAAAGCAAAGGAAAGACTAAAGCTAAAAGCTTCAAGAAGAACAAGAAGGTCCTTGTTAAGTCTAAGCCACATGCTTCTGCACTAAAGCCAAAGGGAGGAGTGGCAAAGGAAGGGAACTGTTTCCATTGCGGTGAGACCGGTCATTGGAAAAGAAATTGCAAAGTTTATCTGGAGGATCTTAAGAAGACGAAGGGAAGTGTGACTTCCACTTCAGGTATTTTTGTTATAGAAGTCAATTTATCTACTTCTTCATCATGGGTATTAGGATCTCACATTTGTGTTAATGTGCAGGATCTTAAAAGGAGTAGGATATTGGCAAAAGGCGAAGTGGATCTCCGAGTTGGAAATGGAGCAAGAGTTGCTGCATTAGCTATAGGAGATTACTATTTATCTTTACCTTCTGGTTTATCATTGATTTTTAAAGACTGTTATTTTGTGCCGTCTATTACCAAAAACATTATTTCTATTTCTTATTTGGACAAGTGTGGATTTTCATTTATGATAAAGGACAACTGTTGTTCTATTTATTCAAATGATATGTTTTATGCAAGTGCACAAATGATTAATGGTCTTTATATATTAAATCTAGATATGCATGTCTATAACATAAATACTAAAAGGATTAAGAATAATGATTCTAATCCAACTTATCTCTGGCATTGTCGCTTGGGCCATATAAACGAGAATCGCATATCAAAACTTCATAAGGATGGAGTTGGATTCATTTGATTTTGAATCATATGAAACATGTGAATCTTGTTTAATGGGCAAGATGACTAAAGCTCCTTTCAAGGGACATGTTGAAAGGACAAATGATTTATTGAGTCTCATACATAGTGATGTATGTGGACCAATAAGCACACATGCTAGAGGTGGTTTTCAATACTTCGTTTCATCATTAATGACTTCAGTAGATATGAGTATGTGTACCTAATGAAACATAAACATGAAACCTTTGAAAAGTTCAAGGATTTCAAGAAAGAAGTACAAAATCAACTTGGTAAAAGTATCAAAATCCTTCGATCAGATCGAGGAGGTGAATATCTTAGACAAGAGTTTCATGACTATCTAAAGAAGTGTGGGATAGTCCCACAACTCACTCCCCCGTATACCCACAATGAAATGGTGTATCCGAGAGGAGAAATCGAACCTTGTTGGACATGGTTAGATCAATGATGAGTCATGCAGATCTTCAGATATCCTTTTGGGGACATGCTTTAGAAACAGCAATATTTATATTGAACCGTGTTCCATCTAAATCAGTGGAAAAGACAGCATATGAGATATGGACTGGGAAGCGTCCTAGTATGTCTTTTATGAAGATTTGGGGTTGTGAGGCTTTCGTGAGACGTCACGTCTCTAACAAACTTGGACCCAAATCTGATAAGTGTTTATTTGTGGGGTATCCTAAGGAAACGAAAGGATACTATTTCTATTATCCTACCGAGAACAAAGTGGTTGTTGCTCGGACTGGTGTTTTTCTTGAAAGAGAATTTATTTCTAGAAAAACCAGTGGGAGACATATAGAACTTAGTGAAGTTCAACCACAAGAAAACACTGAACATGATATTGAGATGGAAACAGAGCAGACACCACAAGCTGTTGTGGATAAAGTACCTGCTCAAGAGACACAAGCCCAACGTAGGTCTGTAAGAGAACACCGGGAGCCACAGAGATATGGATTTCTTGTGACTCAACAAGGTGACTTACTACTTATTGATGAGGATGAGCCGTCATCTTATCAACAAGCTATAATGAGCACTGATTCTGAGAAATGGCAAGAGGCCATGAAATCTGAGATGGAATCCATGTATGCAAACCAAGTATGGACTTTGGTTGACCCGCCTGAAGGGGTGAGACCCATATGGATTTTCAAGAAGAAGACCGACATGGATGGTAATGTACAAACCTATAAAGGTCGACTGGTAGCTAAAGGTTTCAAACAAATTCATGGTATTGACTATGATGAAACTTTTTCACAAGTTGCCATGGTTAAATCCATTAGGATCTTACTTGCAATAGCTGCATTTCATGATTATGAAATCTGGCAGATGGATGTCAAAACAGTTTTCCTCAATGGAAATCTGCTTGAGGATGTGTACATGACACAGCCCGAGGGTTTTGTCGATCCAAAGGATGCTGGAAAGATATGCAAGCTACAACGATCCATTTATGGATTGAAGCAAGCTTCTCGGAGTTGGAATCTTCGTTTTGATGATGCAGTCAAAGAGTTTGGTTTCATCAAAAACGTAGATGAACCTTGTGTCTACAAGAAGGTCAGTGGGAGCATAATTATTTTCCTAATATTGTATGTAGATGACATACTTCTAATTGGGAATGATATCCCTGCCTTACAATCTGTAAAGATTTGGCTAGGGAATTGCTTGTCTATGAAAGACTTGGGTGAAGCCACCTATGTATTAGGAATCAAGATCTATAGAGATAGATCGAGAAGATTACTTGGCCTAAGTCAAAGTACATACATAGACAAAGTGCTAAACGGTTTAGCATGCAAGAATCTAAGAAAGGATTCGTGCCTATGACACATGGAATACATCTCTCGAAGGATCAGTGTCCTTCAACACCAGATGAGAGACAACGCATGAGTAAGATTCCATATGCGTCAGCTATTGGATCTATCATGTATGCCATGATATGTACTCGTCCCGATGTCTCGTATGCTTTGAGCATGACGAGCAGATATCAAGTTGATCCAGGTGAATGTCACTGGATTGCAGTCAAGAACATCCTGAAGTACTTAAGAAGAACTAAGGACACATTCTTGATTTATGGAGGTGATGAAGAGCTCAATGTAATTGGTTACACTGATGCAAGTTTCCAAACCGACAAAGATGATTTTCGATCGCAATTAGGATATGTGTATTGCCTAAATGGAGGTGCTGTGAGCTGGAAGAGTTCAAAGCAAGAGACAGTAGCCGATTCTACAACGGAAGCTGAGTACATTGCTTGCCTCAGATGCAGCAAAGGAAGCTGTTTGGATCAGGAAGTTCATTTCTGAACTTGGAGTGGTGCCTAGCATTAAGGATCCGATAGAACTCTATTGTGACAACAATGGAGCGATCGCATTAGCTAAGGAACCTAGATCTCACCAAAGATCCAAGCACATACTTCGGCGCTTTCATTTCATTCGAGAAATCGTTGAAAGGGGAGATGTTAAAATATGCAAAGTACCAACAGATGATAATGTATCTGACCCATTGACGAAGCCACTGTCACAGTAGAAGCATGATCGTCATACTAGATCTCTAGGCATTAGGTATATGTCTGATTGGTCTTAGTGCAAGTGGGAGATTTGTTGGGATATGCCCTAAGACATGTCATTAGATGATTGTGTACGACATACAATGTATTATGATTTTTATAAATGGCAAATCATTATTATATATTATTCGAATAACTGTGCAATATGAATTGATATATAAGTTAATGTCCTTAGAATAATATTGTATTATTCTTAAAGAGTGTCCCTAGTCAAGTATTATCATAAATCAGGATAATGATAATACATTGAGACTAGTACGTTTTGATTGATGAATTAATTCATGGATATGAGATATCAAATCAACACATGGGTACATGTTAGAGAACAATGTACTGGACAGACCCACTGTTAGTTCTGGACTTTATCGATAAGGTTTTAAAGATGACAAAACATATCAGACCGGATCGAGAGAATTCACACTGGCCAGATCGATCGCTCAAAATAGATCAAGCTGATAAGGCATATCGCATATCAGACCGGATCGATAGAAATCAGACTGACTAGATCGAAGCTTCTGATCGATCTCAATCTTTATCAGATCAGAGCAGTCAATGATGAATAAAGATTGGTTCTTCAGTCCGAATCATTAACGGCTATTTATTGAAGCATTTAATGTCGCAATTAATGCTGAAAAAGACCATAGACTGAAGATTACCATAAAAGGTAAGAAGATAAAGAAGAGCTTACCTGACAGTCGCTGAAAGCATGAACCAGAACGGCAAGTACCCTAAAGAGAAGACTGTAGCTTACTCAGAATTTAAGCAGAGTCAAGAGTTGCACATTAAGGGAAATAATGTCGTTGGTACATGCAACTATAAAATGATGCAACAGAAGAGCTCAAGAAAGAGTCTGATCAATCGAAAAACGCACAAGAAAGCAAAACAGCACAAGCTTACAAGCTCAGACATTCTCGAGCTGAAAATCTTCATAAGCACAAGTATATTGTAATATTTGATCATTTAGGATCATTGTGTGCATAGACCAAAGTCTATCTTGTGTATTCTGTATTGAAATATAAAAGTGAGAAATAATTGTAACTGTCAGACAGAGTGTGTCTGAACAGATCGAGAGACTAGAAGTTTCAGTCTGGTAGTGAGGTAAATCCAGCTGAATCGGGTTTGTACAACAGGATTGTATAAATCAAAGTCTTCTAGTGGAATTTCCTTAATTGGAAGAAGGGGAGACGTAGAAGGATTACACCACCTTCGAACTTCCAGAAACATATTCTGTTGTTTTAAAATTCTGCACTCGTTCTATTATTAAAGCCATCGAGCTGTTCTTACTAATTTAAGAACAGACGTTCCGCACTAAAATATTCAGTGGTCTGTTCTGCAAAAGAGTTGATTAAGAAACAGATTTCTTTCACTAATCCGAAAGAAATCACAAGGGATTAATTTTTAATAGGAGTGTTCATTCACCCCCCCCCCCCCCTCTAAACACTCCGGACCGATCCTAACAAGTGGTATCAGAGCAGGTCGTTCTTAATCAACACAAAGACACTGA